>JBBPJQ010000129.1:0-42984 GCA_038088795.1 Boletus rex-veris
CTGTATATAGATATACACAGCATGGTCTGTGCACGGTCTCTCATAGTATAAGTACTCGTAGTTGTAGTCACTTATACCTTAGTCTTGTTCTCTTGTTGTTTCCCTTGTATCCTCCTCTAGTCTTGACCATAGTCCCTAATCTATAAGGCATTCACTTGTCTTCCCTTATTGACATCCTTCTTGCCGTCCTCATCGACACATCAGACAAACTCATTGCAAGTGCCATATAGCTGTGAACTATAGCACAGACACTCGACAAACAACCGACATATCATAGAAGGATATTTGGTCGTTTCAATAACCCTACCGACGACTACGATCCCACTGACTATGAAGTCAATGAGGGCAATCAGGATTAAAGGTGTCTCGCAGGTGCTTCGACAATAGGAAGGGGGTATTGTTATGATTTAACAAGGGGGCTATGTTTTTCTTTCACTTTTCATTCACTCATCTGATGCCTCGTTCACTCTATGGAGTTGTATTCATACTGGAGTCGTCCTCCAGCTATTTAGATCTCGGTTCCCAATCTCTTTCTTCTTTGGCTCACATGGCTCTCCTGATCCCCATGCTATATTTAGATTCCCTTTGCTTTTCCGTTGGCCATCAACTTCCTTCAGACTTCTCTGATGGCCGAGATAGTATTTCCAATGATGCTGCACATCATATGTAGATCCGCTGCGGGACTGCATCTCCGCATTATGGAATGGAATCCCTTCGGGCTTCCGCTTCCTTATTTCCTTTTCCATCTCTCATATAGACCAGGGGTCTGCCGTATATATAGTCTCATACTTCTCGCCTGTATTTCCCTAAGCTAGTTCTATGCAATATCAGTGTTAGTTCCTAGTGACCTTGAGTCCTGCGTTGTTCCAGGATAAAGAGACTGTTGAGTCTTTGCATCGTCTCGAAGATAGACTTCTCGAAGATAGACTCTGTTCCTACTCCTTCATCATACTACTTCTCACTGACGCTATACTCTTCGACCCGTATTGTATCACAGCTCATCAACACTATGCTGTGTGTTACAGAGTCAGTGTCATGGTTGGGCATGGTACCCAGCAGCCTAAACCCACGAATGTCAGAGTGTGAGATGGAACGGAAATATGGCAACTTGCAACTTTGATGGTGATGGATGCCACAGCAATGGAAGCCGGTGTAGATAACAAGGGGTCACTGATAACCCTCTGGACAAAGCCAAACAGGTCAAAAGCTAGAGAAAGAGATGTGAGGGTGTAATATGTTCGACCCTAAAGGGATTCAAACATGAGTCAAAGAACAGAAGAATGAGAAACAGGAAGTCCGAGACTTCAGATGGTTGGAAATTAAGGATATAAGGACACCTGAGAGACACCTGAATGTCGAATCACAAAGGAGGAAAGCGTAGAGGATAAAGGACTTGAATGAGAGCATTCATAAGTTGTGCAATGGGCACTGGACTTCGTATTGGAGATGTTTGAGATGATGTCAGACGAGAGAGATGATCAGACACCAACTGGGCGAAAGATGTATTTGGAAATACAAATACAAATATTTATAGTCTTGGAGCATACTCCGGACTTAATAGTAACCAAGGAAAATGTGATAAGAAGATGAAACAAACAGTATGTATGTGTAACGACCAAACCCATCTATGGTCAATAGGGGTCTAGCTGTTGGGCGGAAAGCGCATAGACTTGGCTAGCAAGTCCTATGGAGGTTCAATGATGTTCTATTGGTACAATGGGAATGGGAAAGAACAGAAAGAACTAGACTAGAGACTAAGTACTACTGATCTACAGTATTTATAGGGGCTACATAGGGGCACAGACCGAGCTGTACATAGCTATGTACATAGCTATGATTGCTATAAAGAGTTAATATGTTGTAGACTGGATAACATGAGTTAGCCAGGACTTAGCCATGAGTTAGCAGATAAGGACAGCCTAGAGAAGATGCTGTGATGTGATTGGACGATAAGGGAAAGTGAGTCAAAGGGAAAGTAACAAGGCGAGCATGCGGATAACATGTGTTGCATAGCCGAGATAAGGGAGATAAGGACATGTGACTGGAAGTCATGTTGATAAGATAAGGTATTGCAAGGGTTATTGAGGACGATCTGGTAGTGTCCGGGTTATAGGGGTTAATACGGTTATTGCAAGGAAAGTGTAGGAAAGTGTGAAAATAGTATGGCGGGTAATAGCAGCTGTTACAGCATGGTGATGACTAATTCCCGAGACTGTACAAACAAAGTCCGAAGGAAGTCCGGACTTGCTAGTCCAAAGTCCAGCATGTTTGGTGTCAAACCCGAGGTGATTTGGGTTGGATAGACTGAATATGGCATCGGACTAAGTTAACTCGGATCAGACTTGGACCAGACTTCATACAGAATATAAAGGATGAAATACAAACCATGTTCCATAGTGGATGAACAAACAGAAGAGGACTTGGAGGAATATTGCGAAATGACCAGATATGAACCTAGAGGACTATGGATCTCTACACCAGACTCGGACTCAGAGCCTGAGACTCAGGCTGTCAGCTGCTAAGAATGAGATACTGTAGCTTGCTGGTGGAACCAGACACCCCTGATGCCAGTCACTTACTGTGATTATCCACATCCACACACCAACAACGAGCTTGAGATAGTGTGGTGAGTCACGGTCACAGTTGAGGATGGCATGGATTCAGCCTGAAACCACAAGTGTCACAGAGACAGAACAGAATGGAAACACGGCAACCTGCAACTTTGATGGTGGCGGGCATGGTGGGAGTCGGAGCCTGCCATGACTCAGGCTGTCAGTGCAGCTGTTGCTGCAAGTGAGAACTTGAACTTGATCACTCACCATCACTATCCCCCTCCAAGCCACCCACTATGTCTCACTGGCCATCTGAGTCATTCCACCATGATGCTGCTGACGAAGGTTTGCCTATCAGTACTGTGACCATGACTCAGGTAGATGTTGCCACGGCAGCAACCAGTATCCCATGCCCACAGGGCCAAGCCACCAGTCATACCACACATTGGCACAGCCATGCTGCCACAGCCTGTTCAAGTCCAAGCCATGGTCTAAGTCAGAGCCTCACTGAGCTACCAATACTACAGTACAAGAATTCAACTTGTTACTCACTGTTTGATGTAGTGAATCTTACTAACGACTTGAATTTAATACTACTAGGAGTCAGGCTTTTGAGTCCAATGACTCATTGCCAACAGCCTTTGAGCCTGAGTCTGGGTCTGGCTGGCCACTAGCTGGCACTGGCATGGTCAAGCCATACCAGGTTCATGATTACCTTGCATACAATTTCAATCTGGATGCCACCAGTGGCTCTTCTTTTGCTCAGTGGAACTTTGGCAGTGATGATGGTAAGTCATTGTGTTAATTCAAAGTGTTATGCTAGTGGTATATTATAACTTATAATAGGGTTTGAGATAGCCCAGGCTATAGTTGATATGCCTCAGGCTGCCACTGGCAGTGCCAGTGACTTCCCAGTCAATGACCCATGGAACTCAGGCTCTATGTCTGAGTCATGTTGGAACTTTCAACTTGAATCTGGGTCTAGTTATGACACAGAGATAGTCCAACCTGGACTTGAAGTTCAAGTTCCTACTCTGGGGAGCCAGACACTGGTAGTAGGGGAACTTCAAAATCCCCAGCCAGACATGGAACCTGAGCAAGTTCAGGTTCAAATTGAATCTCAGGCTACCAGTGAGTCACTCCATTTCTCTGCCTCAAGTGAGTACAGAAATTTCATTTTGTATGATGATGATTGATGATTATAGCTCTATTTATTACTCTGGGTCTCTACAATGCAGAGGCCTATCATTGGGTGAATGTTTTCAAGGATGCCTGCAGGATTCTTCAGATTCACCTATATGAAACTACCAATATCAATATTTCAGATGGGCTTGCAAAGGAAATTTTGGCCAAGGTAGTTTTTGATTATAAATGCACAGCCCATGCATATGGAGTGGATTGGAAACCAGAGAACAGTAAGTACTAGTAGGTTTGGATATTTTATTTGAATTCAAAACTGATATTGAACTCAAACAATATCAGCTTCCATAGCTCTTCCAAATGGGTGCACAGTGCTCACTGATCTGTCCAATACCTTCTTCAACAACTATATTATCAAGGAATGGAAGGGAGTATCCAATAGGTTCACTGAACACCTCTGGCCACAAGCCTTGAAATTGGTTACTGGCAACACTTCAAGTCAGACTCAGTTTCCTGGGCCACCAGTGGCTCTTATTCCTATTGACTTGCCCATCAATCAGAACCAACTTGATAAGTGGACTAATCACACTGATGGGCATGGATATGGAATTTTCCATCAAATCACCCAACATGCCAGTGATCTTCCTACCCTAGTAAGTGTTGTTTGACCTCACTAGTATTTGATTGTTTTATTTGTTTTATTCTTTAGGAACCATTTGGCAATGTGCTATTCCAACAGACCTTTTGGAGAGCAGCCTCAGCAGGCTATGGGCCAGACAATCACTCTTTTGATCTTGTCAACAAGTCAGGTGGTCCAATCTCAGGCTCTGACCTGGGGCTTTCACTCCATGCTGGAGCAACTATATGTGGTTGGGTAAAAGATTCTCTATTACTATCACTATTTTTTAGCATTAACTTTATTCTTGCTCAAGCTCATTGCTGCTGTCATGGAGTATCAAGACCATAATGTCATAGTCCTAACATGGTGTGTTGTTCCAAAGCACAAGGAGATTCAGAAAATCATCAAAAATGTCTACCAGTTTTTTTTGAAGGTTTTACTTGGTCTACCTGGTATGTCTATAGAAGAATAAACTCTCTGGCACCAGAAGCTAGTTCAATTTCTTTCAAAGTAACATTTAGTAGACATACTAGTATATGTGGTAGTCTACTAGCCCAAATGTTCAAAGCAATCATGTTTTTTAGCTAATCTAAGAGATACTCTACTATAGAGCAGAGTATAAAACTTGTCATCACTTTGTGATCAATGTGTATATTGAACCACCAGTCAAAGTCACTTAGGAAAATGCATAGCACCCATGGATACCTGCCCAATGAGCCAGAGACCTTGTTATTAACTGTTGGTGATTAGGTGATGGTGAAAGGAGGAGTTAACATTGGTATGCAACAGACAAGACACAACTGAAAGGCACATGCTTACTATAGTCAACTCCCTCCTAACACATACCCTACATGCAGAAGTTTCAATTCTGCCCTGGCTCTCGAGGGACTCAATGAGATCAATACATTCATCACCAAGAGAGGAGGCACTACTGTGGAATGCTTGGATCATACAGCACTGGCACTCAATAAAACACCTCTGCATGACATATGTGTGACAAAGAATTAAGCCATCGATGTATGTGTGAGCACACACACATATACCATGTTCGTCCAGGACCTGATCAGACATGCATGGTTGCACATGAAACAGATGACCCACATATCTTGACGTCAGAGCCTCATCCAAAGTTGTTGTGTAGTCATCTCTAGGCACTTGGTGTTGATAGGAGCACCATCAAGGAGAAAACATCACTCAAGTTCATGTTTGACTTGGTCCTTGAGTGGGCAGGCTCTAAATTCATCAGGACTCAGATGTTATTGCTCAGAATCGATGTACTCACAAGGGATGGTGTACAGTGGGATTGGTTGGTGTCTCCAGCTGTAATCACAAGGTGGAAGTCACCAAAGTTCTTGTTATTGTGGTGCTTTCATTTCAGAGTCTTGGCAGTAGCGTGTGGCAGGGCACATTGGGGTAGAACAATGAGACCATTGCAAAACTTGTTACTGGCATTAGTATGACTGATTGTAGATGGTGGGAAAAATACTTGTCAGGAGGGATGACTGTGGAAGGTGGAGGGTGGAGGGTCTACGAGCACTATGGCATATGTTTGGACAAAAACTATCATGTCCACTTGTCCAACTTATGTCTTGACATGTCGCCCACCAGGTACACCTTTTGAACCGTGACACATGACGGGCTTGAAGTCCCAGAGCTTGTTGTATTTCCCAGCCCTACAAGAGGTGCCAGTGAGGAGGGAAGGCATAATTCACTGGGGACGGTGAGTTCTTCTTTTGTTAAGGTGATAGTTGTCATATGAAGCGGAGTGGCAGGTGGTGGAGGCATACAGCGAGGTCAACATCTAGTTTGTTTGTGAGTTCCTCTGTTATAGCATGGTATGAGACTTAAAACGAGATTGCCCATGTAGGCTCGCTATTAGTGTCCACAGATGCATAGCACTGTCTTTGGCCATAATCTTCTCAGAATGCTCTCCTTTGAAATACGAGCAGCAATAGCAGAAAGATCTACCATACATAACTGATTTGAGGGCCTTGGTCTTTCTCATCTTTTTCTCTCTTCCTCCATGTGTCGCAAGGAGCATCCACTCTGCAGTGATTGCCTCATGATGGTCCATGAGGAATGCAGCATATGCTTGCAGGTAGATGGTACTGGTCAAGATCCTCTGAGTGGTGTTATTGGAGTTGAACAAGATGAGTCAGTGCCAAAACCTAGATAGTCAAGGCAGTGAGCAGTCATGTGATGGCAAAAGTGACATCGAATATGTGACCAGAGTGAAGTACCCACTTTAGCTCTGCAATCCTCTGTCATTTTGGTCTTTCATTGACTACGAAAGCAGTAAATGTGCCATTACGAATATTCAAATCGGCATGCTTACCTCCAGGACGTCCACCATGCTCTTTAACGCACCTCTCCTGTTCAACTTATTGCCTTACTTTGGCAGTCATCCACCCTGTGTCACCTGAATCTCAAGATTGGTGAAGCATGCAAGAAATATGCCAATGACTTATCTGAGGATGTGTACATATCCCTCCCAACCTTCTCAACACATTTCTGAGAACACTCATATCTGCCCACAACCTCCATATGCTGCTACTCCACATGCATCTAGTCCATGCTCAACAAGTGCCTCTTCAAGAGCCTGGTTGTATACCTGTGCAATTTCATATAGTAAGTACTCTTTCTGAAATGTGTCACTAATCCAAAAATAACCCACATGTCGCTTGATGTGTCCAAGTTCAAAGCCAACTAAATACCATTGTTGTTGACATATCGACAACTCACCCTTGACAGCAGACCCAGAAATGAACAATGGCTACTAGCACGTTCTACTGGAAGGCAGCTGGTGCAGGTTGAGCTCATTGACTATAGCAGGGTGAAGTTCAAGTTCTTCAGAGCTTTTGTGATACCGACTCACCAGTCAGTGCCATATATAGCATGCACTAATTTGGAATACAGAGGACCCCGAGTATACATCCTCATATATATGCTTCCCTCTGAGAAATTGCTGCCCACCCATCAAATCTTCCATCCTGCAGCCCACCAGTTTGTTTTCTAATGAATACCAAACAAATTCAAGTTCTGGCCATCTTCAAGTCCTCTTAGGCTGTTACCCCACTGGCAAAGATGCCACATAAAGCAGAGCTCTCACCTGATCTTGTATCTCCACTTTGCAGTTTGGCTCATGACTCCCCTCCTCTATCCCCTCTCTCCCCTGCACCATCATCTCCTAACTCTTCAGTTGAAGGGCCAGTTGAGGTGCTTGCTGATCCAATGAATATGAATAACATGGTAATAATCTTATTAGTAGTGACTGCCACTTACTCATTGGCAACTAGGACTCTGAGTTGTTAGCCCTGGAGTTCCAGCAGGCTAAACAGCAGGCCCTCCTTTGGTCTGCTGCACTAAAGACAAAGAAAGCCACTATGGAGAATATGTTGCAAGCTCAGAAGTCACTCGAGAAGATTGAAGGCTCAATTTCAAATTACTTTACCATGGAGACCATTGAAAGCACTCATGCACAATTTTTGTCTGCACTCAGGGATTCTCACAATCCCGAAGCCACTTACCTTTTGACACTCAGCCATATGGTCATTCTTCCCTTCCCTTCCTGCTTCAGACCCTTGCATGGCAATACTTCCTGTACCCGGGGCAGGCCTGCTCAGGTTCATGGGGGTGCCCCCCACATCAAACTTTCTCACACCCCAGTACCAGTAGCCATGCAAGGATGAATGTGGGTCATCTCTGATTATAGCAAAGATGACATGCTCACATATTAAAATCACTTTTACAGCATTTTTGTAGTATCATGGACATGCAATCATTATATTCTACAGCTTGAGATATCCGATGTTGTCTTTCATATGAATATGAATATGAACTTGAAGGGTAGTATTTATAAAGTTTGGAGAACAAGCGAACTACGGAAGCTGGGAACCCTTTAATAATTCATCAACATCATCAAACCCCTTGGAATTATCACCTTGTACTTGCTGAGGACTATAGTAATGCTGATATATCCTGCATGTAACCTGTGAAATGCCAACAGGACTATGCAGTAAATTCTCTGCTTTGTCAGCCAATAGTGGCCCTAGCTGTAACAGCCACTATTACCTGCCTTACTATTTTCACGCTTTTCCTACACTTTCCTTGCAATAACCGTATTAACCCCTATAACCCGGACACTACCAGATCATCCTCAATAACCCTTACAATACCTTATCTTATCAAGTCACATGACTTCCAGTCACATGTCCTTATCTCCCTTATCTCGACTATGCAACACATGTTATCCACATGCTCATCTCGTTACTTTCCCTTTGACTCACTTTCCCTTATTGTCCAATTATATCTCTTCATCTTATCTAGGCAGTGCTTATCTGCTAACTCATGGCTAAGTCCTGGCTAACTCATGTTAACCAGTCTACAACATATTAACTCTTTATAGCAATCATAGCTATGTACATAGCTATGTACAGCTTGGTCTGTGCCCCTATGTTAACCGTATAAATACTGTAGATCAGTAGTACTTAGTCTCTAGTCTAGTTCTTTCTGTTCTTTTCCATTCCCATTGACCAAATAGAACATCATTGACACTCCATAGGACTTGCTAGTCAAGTCTACACGCTTCCCACTCAACAGCTAGACCCCTATTGACCATAAATGGGTTTGGTTGTTACAGTACATAGCTATATACATAGCTATGATTGCTATAAAGAGTTAATATGTTGTAGACTGGTTAACATGAGTTAGCCAGGACTTAGCCATGAGTTAGCAGATAAGCACTGCCTAGATAAGATGAAGAGATATGATTGGACAATAAGGGAAAGTGAGTCAAAGGGAAAGTAACGAGGCGAGCATGCAGATAACATGTGTTGCATAGCCGAGATAAGGGAGATAAGGTCATGTGACTTGATAAAATAAGGTATTGCAAGGGTTATTGAGGATGATCTGGTAGTGTCCAGGTTATAGGGGTTAATACGGTTAATGCAAGGAAAGTGTAGGAAAAGTATGAAAATAGTATGGTGAGTAATAGCGGCTGTTACAATAAGACAAGCAAGTTAGACAAGCAAGAAAAAGGAAAAGATATCCAGCAATAAGGGGCGAGCATAACAAATGGTGTGGTTGAATGGTGTCATTTTGATGTCCAGGAGGCCATCATTAAAACTTCCCAGGGAAGGAGTTACACTGGCATACTGCCACTCACTTGGTCTTTTGGGCTGAGAGAGTGACCATACTCTGCTTGACCAGTTTGTCCCCCTACTTCATGGTTCATGGTGTCAAACCTCTCTTCCCCTTTGACCTTTCCAAGGCTATGTTCCTCGTCCCCCCACCAGATACCAATTCCCTCTCCAAGTCCAGACTGATCACTTGGTGAGCCTGCCAACTCCAAAAGCATCAGGAGGACTTGGAGTTAATCCACAAGCAAGTCCTCAAAGCTCACTTCAAGTCTATCAGGCACTTCGAGGCTGCTTTCAAGAACCAGATCAGAGACTTCAACTTCTAACCCAGGAGTCTCGTCTTAGTCCGCAATACCTGCATTGAAAAAGAGCTGAATTGAAAGATGAAGCCAAGGTACCTTGGTCCAATGGTGGTCCTTTGCTGGACAACTGGAGGATCATACATCTTGGCAGAATTGGATGGCGCAGTCTCGAAGCTACAATATGCAGCTTTCCATCTTATCCCTTATTACCTGTGTTTCCACTCTTCCATGCCAATCACTGACCTTACCAGCCTAGATGATGACAATTTGGACAAGCTGGCAGAAGCAGATATTGAAGAGCAAGGACTAGTCCGGTCAATGGTCTTTCCTCTAACCATACTATAGCCTCCATTTTACCCTGGAATTAAACCGGTGACTCTTGTTTCCCCTCGATTAAGAACTAAAAACAGACCGATGAAAATACTATTAAAAAATCACAAAAGAAACACAATAAAAGCCAAAAACAAAGACACTCTTGAATGAAACTTCTCCTTTTTACCCTCTTTCTTGTGTCTCATCTGTATCGCATCCACACATTTACCTTTCCTTTGAATATGCTCCGAGACACCACATCCATTAAACATAGACTGTCCATCTCCAAAAGACCACCAAAAGACCAAGGTCAACTCCAGAAGGAATAGATGTGAACAGTAGACTGAAGAAGCCAAGTCGGGTGGTAACCCGCACACAGACTGGTTTCTTATATGTTTTCCTTTCACTTGATTACTTTATTTTTCTTTTGTTTCCTTTCCTTATTCATCCCGATATTCAACCAGACAGATACATAAATTCAGACTATATTCATGCGGTGTTACACAACCGGACTATGGCTACAAGGGTACTCTACTTGTCCCACTCCTCCAGCTCCACCACTTCACTCACTTCTACCAACATCTCATCTTGCTCCACCTCCAGCACCTTGAGGTTGGCCCAGATGAGGAACATCCAGGAATGCAATGCATTGAGGTGGCAAGTGAGCTGGGCTTGCTTCTTCTGTGCCAGAGTCTGGCTGGTTGTCTTCTTCGCTGGTGCCTTTCCCTTCCCCTTGTACTTAACTGGCATTTCATCCACCCCGATGTCATTATTGGTGTTGAGGATGATGGGTGATTCATCCCGCTTGCTTGAGCCTGCCTTGGCTGCGGCCTGGACCGGTCTCACCTCTATCCTCATCATTAGATCTAACATAACAACCAACTTGGTGACTTACCCTTCATCCTCTCAAGCACTACCACCACTGTCGCTGTCTTCTGGGGCACATTTCATCCTGCTGCCCAGCAGCACAGGCATGCAGTTCTGGCCCCCTTTGTGCACTCATCGGCTACCCCAGCCCTCTTGCAGCTGTCACACACCCTGATGACAGGTGGGGGGCGAGGTTCCAACACCTCAGCAGTGGTAGTCTTCCTCCATTGTGATTCCACATCCTCCTCTTCATCCTCACTCTTATCAGACCCCCTCTGTCCTGATGATTAGCTATGGTCCTTGACAGTTTGGCGCCACGTACCTCGAGTGACGAGGTCACCAATAGTGCACCTGATGATGTGGTCACCTTCTTCAGCTCTGGTAATATGTTCTTTGTTGCCCTCTTGACCTCCATCTCTGTTGTTTGGGTGGCCTCTGGTGCCATGGCTTCCCCAGTTGATAGCAACATCTTCTGTTGTTCTGCCCACTCGGCCTGCACTCACTCTGCTTGGACAATATATGCTGCCACTTCGTTGTTGAGGTCTATGTCGACATAAAGCGCATCGGCCTCCTTTCAAGCTGTGTCCCACTCGTCCTGTGTGATGAACGTGTATTAGCAATGAGACTATTATGAGAATGACCCACTTACCATCATGCACCTGAATTCCTTCACCCATGCCACCATCTCCTCTTGCAGATTTTCCCGGTCTTCAGGTTGGCACTTCACCACGGTTTGAACACACTTGGTGGCCGCTGTGAACTTCTTGCATAAATTACACCGCTGAATTGCACCGATGTCAGTCATCGCATGGTATTGGTCCACCCAGCTTGTAAACTGTGACATGGTGGTAGAATGAGGAAGAGAGGAAGAGAAAGAGGATATATGATTTATGAGAACTTGACATATCAAAGTCCACTCCACTTTCACACTCCACATGCTTAGTCAGCACACCACGTGACTGACTGGGGACAGTCAGTATTTAAAGTCCCCCTTGGATGTAGAGACTGGTGCGTCCCTACAGTCGTATCTCTCCATTTTCATATTGTCCACCATCTCATACTTTGTCTACACTCTATTCTGTCACTTACCATCAAAGTCCGGTGTTGTCCTGTTAGTCCGGTACCACCAGACCAGCCCAGACTATATTGGTCTATGTCTACTATACTGTTCATACTGTCACGTTGTTCAAATCTCCCATTAGGTTTTATTTCTATTGTTACATATTATTACCACCGACCTTAAACGGTCTTCCCCTTATTTTGTTTCCTTGATCATAGCTAGGGTCCAGGTATGCCCGGACTATAAAGTTTGTAGACTGGGAAATTGGAATTAGCTTCCATTTGGCTTACAACCACCATCACCATCACCATCTACTGTCACCATCTACCATCACTGCCTACCAATTACCATCTTAATGTCCATCAAGTCATCATCCAATGTCCTTACATCTTACCTTTTTTCACCAATGCCTCTGCTGTTGACCGGACTACCAGTCTAACCATTTGAACTACTCACTAATGACCAGTCTTCCATCGGACTGCTGGGTCTATCTCTCCAGACTTCCCCCTGTTCTTTCCCCACTTTCTAAGAGTCCCTTTTCTCTCATGCTAACCCAGTAGGACTTGTCCTATCATATGGACTAGCATCTTTATACTGCAACACCATGGATTATCTCCCCATCCAAGCTTCATCAGTACAATCCAAGCACATTTTCTCATCCAGTGCTGAAACAAACAAAACGATGAAACCACATCAGCCTGGCATTAATGGAGGCATTACAAATGGTCAAGTCTTTTCTGAAGAAAAAATAGATCAATTTCACACAGGACTTGCTGACATTGGAGGACATGGATCAGGATCAGGATGACAGCAATGGTGAGGATTTACTTGGCAGGCTCACAAGTGAAGATCAGTCAGATGACTTGATGGACACAATCATGGTAATGATTGCATGACATGAGGGTGATCAACTTGAGTAATGGCAAACTGGTGCCCAGTTATAGCTTGTGACCAGTCACAAGCTGAAGCCACAGCAACACTAAGATCCCTCAAGGCCTCATGCTCAATTTGACACACAGATGGTGTGAATGAGTGCAAAGAGGGCAGTGGATGATGGCAGTGCACTTGGACAAAATTTCCATGGGAAGTCATCTGATCTTGTTTATTGTTGATGACACAGCCTCAATTTCAACTCAGCACTTGTTTCGCATTGCCACTGCCACTCTTTGAGCCTAAATGCTTGATGGTCACCCATAGTAGTGTCACGACTCAGCTAGCTGTTAAAGTTGCCTCTGAGCCAATAACTATAAATATTTGGCTCAAGCCAACTGGAAGTTGATTGAAGTTGATTGTAGTTGTTACATGTAGTTGTTACATATAGAAAAAAAAAAAAAACTATCGTAAAACAAAGGAAATTGTAGTTAAACAACACCCCCCCAACCAAATTGAACCAGCTGAACCTCAGAAACAGGTTACACAGATGAGGAATGGAACATTCTGGTCTGTCAGAACCTATATACTAGGACCTAGGTGTGGTGGTGGCAGCCAAGCAGCTAGATCGTAAACTTCCACCAATTGTGTTAGATATGGTAAAGGAACACAACAAAGTGATTACATAAATTCGTTTGGGTGTTTGGCCCACTGGTGATGATTGAGCAACTCTGGACAGCTGTTTGTGACTATGTGGAGGCCAAGCACAGGGAGTTGCAGCATTGCAAGCAGCAGAAGACATCTTTGCCTTCTGCACAACCAGTGGAAAAGGCGTGGTAGTGTTGTCTGGACCATGTGGTCCAATGTTGAGGTGTGACAGTGGTGGCAGGGTGTTGCTTGTCAAATGGACAGGCTCATGGAGACTGAGATCATGTGAGACTGTGGATGAATCAGATGTTTCAGCATGGAGAGCTGCCAACATCGACCACATGTAATCATAATCAGGCTCTTCCATAAAGGAAAGTGCTCAAGTGTAGGTTAGCAGGGCAGTGAGCTCTCGGGGCAACCCACTACATAGCAGCTTGATTGGAGTCTTTTGCTTCCATTTGAGTATCAATGAAGATTTCATCAAGTGAGAGGTTATCCACGGAAGTGAACCACATGATAAAAAAATGAGGAGATATGCGAGAGATTCCAAATCGTCACGATGGCCAAGCTGAGCTCCCAAGTGACTGTTGATTGATGTAAGAGTGGGAGTTCCAGTAGTGCGGTTGGTGTGGACAAAGGGAGAGTGTTTACTGGTCATTGAATCATGATATTGTTTGGCAATTCCGAAGTCAATGAGGAAGATGGTATGAGCATTGTCACCAAGGTTTGTCAGGATGTTCTGTGTCTTGATATCAGCGTGGATGTAACCATGGTCATGTATACACTGTAGATGAGAGAGCTACAGAGGCACTCACAATGAGCACTGAGCCACAGTTGTCTTAAATGGACTTACTAGTTGCTCTGCAAGATAAGTGATTGTGTGGATGTGGAACTTTTTGTGTTTGTGAATAAGATCATGTAATGAAGGGCCAAGGAGATCTAGAACCAATCCTTCATAACTGGCCTCTCTGTCAAACCAGTGAGCCTTGGGGATTCCTTCACTGTGCTTGAGTTGCTTCAGGATCTGGTGTTCACGCTCCATAGACAATTCTCCATTGAGAGAAAGTTCCAGTTTGATTGCATAAGACTTCTGAGTAAAAATGTTTGTTGCTCGGTATACATCTGCTGGGAGGTATTAATCAGTCGCCAGCATGAGCAGCAAGCCTTACCACTGGACGGGATCAATAGATGGAACCTACCATATGCCCCTGAACCAAGTTGCTCCTTGATTTTGAATCTTCCATCAACATGAACCAGGACAAGACTCTGACTCATTCTTGATGGCAGTACTTCTATTTGTCTATTTGAGGATTCTGAGCCACCCAGGTGAGGAGACTTGGTTGCTGGGATTTGGGCAGTTGAACGTTGGTGGGCTTTCAGTGCAGGTCACATGGTCCGTGCATCTTTTCTAAAACTGCTTCAGTGTTTCATGTGCTAGTAAGTTGGATCAAGGCTTCAGAGCTTCCCCTTCTTGTGGGATCACTCTCACAGTTCACCATTGTGACCAATGGCTAATCAACCTTTCGACAGTCCTGTGACTGTTCACAGGCGAGACTTGTGAACCAGTGACTCCAAAACAGTCCTTTCAAGTCACAAGACTTGCTATGGCATGCTGATGGACCAAAACCTGCAGGCTTTAGCATTCATCATATAAGTCCTTGAAATCATACCTTGACTTCTACTAATGCCTCCCTGCTGAGGCAGCTGAGCACAATGCTCAGACCCCCCAACCCCCTCAACCTGCTGTTTCAGATACCCGTCTTCGTTGTCTTCCTTGCCATTATGTCCATTCAGACAACAAACATGAAGATGCAGACCCAGTGCCAGCTCCACATACATTGTGCCTCATAACCCTTGCGAAAACAAAGAATATATTGACATCAAAGCATACAGTGAGTTGAAGGGCAATGACGAACCTGGGGAAGTTCCCATACCATAAGCAAGGGCACCTCAGGCTGCAGAGGCCAGCCAAGATATGCAATGTTCGACCACTAACACAGTTGATCCCCTCAAGTCCATACAGTTGACAACAGAAAATGTCAGAAATATTCACCACTTCTTCAAAAAGAAAAAAGGTGAAAGCGCAATATGTATTTTTTGCAGGTATGTAGTTAACTACACATACATCAATGACACTAATGATCGGTGTAGAAATTGGAAGGCTTTGGACCCAGAGAAATTTCCCAAACACACCTACATCTATAGTCCCAGAACTGCAAACTCTGGCCTTTGTGTAACAGCCACTATTACCCACCATACCATTTTCACACTTTCCTACACTTTCCTACACTTTCCTTGCATTAACCATATTAACCCCTATAACCCAGACACTACCAGATCGTCCTCAATAACCCTTGCAATACCTTATTTTATTAAGTCACATGACTTCCAGTCACATGACCTTATCTCCCTTATCTCGGCTATGCAATACATATTATCTGCATGCTCACCTCACCACTTTCCCTTTGACTCACTTTCCCTTATTGTCCAATCATATCTCTTCATCTTATCTAGGCAGTGCTTATCTGCTAACTCATGGCTAAGTCCTGGCTAACTCATGTTATCCAGTCTACAACATATTAACTCTTTATAGCAATCATAGCCATGTACATAGCCATGTACAGCTTGGTCTGTGCCCCTATGTTAACCATATAAATACTGTAGATCAGTAGTACTTAGTCTCTAGTCTAGTTCTTTCTGTTCTTTCCCATTCCCATTGACCAATAGAACATCATTGACACTCCATAGGACTTGCTAGTTAAGTCTATGCACTTCCCACTCAACAGCTAGACCCCTATTGACCATAGACGGATTTGGTTGTTACACTTTGTGGGCACATCGAAAAATATCACATCCTCCTTTTCCTTGAACAGGCGGAGAAACACGGCTGGCCAATCCTCATCAAATCTGTTGAGAGCGCATTCAGCATGGGGTATATCTACAGGACTCTATACAACACTTTCAGCCAACCAGGTGTTTCCATTCATCATCTACCTTCCACTCCTACCTCCGCACCAGACGATGTCTGTTCCCCACAGGTGGGATCAGACCCATCCTCAACAGACAACTTACCCAAATTCTCATTCTCAACACTGGCTCGTTTCCTCCTGAGATTCATTGTTGTTGATGACCAGGTATGTAGTACTCAATCTCAGCCTATCAGCAAACCAACCCTCACCTGGACAGTTCAGGACAGTCTGGACAATACTGGACAGAAGTCCCAGCTCTCCCAAGCAAGGTACCTAACTGGCTAGATCTGAACAGTGCTGTCCCAGACTGTCCCAGACTTTTATAGTACCTACCAAAGTAAACTAAAAGTATTAACCTTTTAGTTAGTACTTTGTACTTCTTTATCCTACATCCTACACTTTGATTACATATCTAATCCTAGATTTACCAGTATATTTTTGATTAGGTACCCAACCATATAACTAATTGTATACCCCTTTGCTTGACCCATATAATCAGACAACATGCTATCCTTTCAAAGTCCTATAGCCATGACTATTATTATTGATCATAAGATGTATATAACCCATGATCCATTTTACTACTACCCTTTTACTACACTTTACTACACTTTACTACACTTTACTACACTTTTGTACACTTCTGTACACTTTTTACTACACTTTTTACTACATTTTTTACTACACTTTTTTACTACACTTTTACTACTACACTTTTTACTTTAAGTACAGTTTATCATAACTATGACTCTGTAAAAGTCTGGAGTATGCTATGGATTCTCAAGTCAAAACTATGGGTAAGGGTTAGTTTGCTAATGCTTACATAATGCTTACATAATGATACCATAATGCCTTATATAATCATTTTGTAATCATGTGACAACTTTGGTCACAATGTATGACATGCTGAATAAGTCTATCATGTCTGTCCTTGTCTGTCATGTCTGGAGTATGCTGTGAATTCTGGAGTCACAACTATGGGTGAGGAGTAGCTTGCTAATGTTCTTTGTAGTCAATCAACATTATCCAATGTCCAGAATTCAGACAGCTGCTCTGATTACTTTGACCTGGACTCTGAAATTCGGACATACCTTAAAGAATGAAGATGTGGGAGCTAATCTTGGAGGCATGGCAAGAGTACTTTGTGGCATTGAAAGGTGACCTTGCAGTGAGATCACAATGAGATCGTCTCAGACATTGCTTAATGTTGTGTTTTAGCGCATAGAGGGCCAGATCTCCTGCATGGCCAATATCTGGTCAGACAAGATGCAACAACCATTCTTAGCTGTCACTGCCCATTGGATCAATTGATCATGAAATGGAACACTTCAAATGAGGGCTGTGCTACTTGCTTACCATCACATTCATAGGAGTCAACTGGCGAATATATTGCCAAGAAGTTATTCCACATCCTCAACCGAGCGGATATCCTGCCATAAAGTGAGTCTCTTCGAAGTCTGACCAGACAGATTATTTATTGACAACTTTTTCTCTTCAGATTGAACACTTCACGCTTGTCAATGCAGTGAATAACAATGTAGCTATGCACAAATTATCAGAACGTCTTGCATCCTATGGTATATGCTTTCCCACTGACGAATGCTGAATCATGTGCCTCCCTCACATCCTCAACACCTGCTCGAAACATGTCACCTAAAAATACTGTGAAACAGACTTCCTTGATGTTGCCAACAAAGACTGGATTAATGACTCTGGTGAGCTGATTGACAAGGCCGCTTATGTTGAAGCACTCAGCTGAGACCCCATCAACTGTGCATGACAAGTTGTTAAGTCCGTTTGTGTGTCCAATCTTCGCCAGGAAGCATTCAAAAACACAATTGAGAATGGCAACATGATGAACCTATGGGTCAACGATGATAGAGAACACATGGACCTCCCACAGCATGAGCTGCTATAGAATGTCGAATCTAGCTGGGATTTCATTTATGCAATGGTCTTCTGCTTGCAGGAGCTGCAATTGGTATGTGATATTGATATCTTCCACAATCAGCTTATGCTGTCATATGACCTTACCAAGGCTATCAATTATTTCTTCAACTTACCCACTCAGCGCGACATTGCCAACTTCAAGCTCACAGCAATAGAATGGTTTATCCTGCAAAATATGAAACTGATTCTCAAGGTATGAATGTTACAATGGTAATCTCACTCATGAGCAACTACTGACACATGTTCTCTTTTAGATCCCACACCTTTCTCAAGATATGATGTCATCAGAAAGTCTTCCTATGTTAGGTGCTGTCGTTCCCTCGTTCAAACTTTTCATCCAGTGGTGGGAGTTGTTGGCCAAGAAGATTCAACACTACGAGCCTTTTGTTCACCCCAGCTTAAAGTGTGCAGAAGGTAGGGCATGGCACGGGTAGGTGTAACCCACATGGGTTTTGTATCCACTCAGGTATGGGTATGGGTTACAATTGCATGACCCATGACAATACCTATATCCGTACTATGCCTGTGTGTCAGGGTATGGGTTACCCATGCAGGTCCCCCTCTTTATACCTCCCGACAGAGAGGCTGACATGGCTGACATCTGACATAGAAACCTTAATGTTTTTAGCATAGCTTTGAAATTTTACATTCTGGTCAACACTCTGCTTCCAACTCGACACACTACTGCACCCTTCAACCATGTCACCAGAACTCAACTTCCTAAATTCCTCCTTCAAAAGCACATGATAGTTAAAGTTGACTGACAAGGCAAAAGCTGCCCTTGACAATGATGCTGAGACCCAGAAGACCACAAGGAAGTGGAAGACTGACGGCAACCATGACCACACCAATGTCGATGCAGTTGGCAAAAAGGCACAACTTGGACCAGGTAATGATGATGGGAATACTAGTACAACAACAGCAGCAGCCACAACAACAGCAGCTGTAACAAAAATGACAGCTGCAACAATCACATCACAAAAGGAGGACCCCACCAGCCTGTTAACTGACAATAGTGACATTGAAGAAATTGACGCAAGTTCCTTTCATTCCAATGCGAAGAAAGAGACTGCTCAAGATGAGCTAAGTGCGTTCTTGATGTCCTCATAGAATCTGTTAGCTGAGGTACCATAGCTTATCTTTTAAAGGAATGGTCCTCACCAATATATGCCTTCTTTGAGCCCATCCCACAGATCATCGAGATTGATGGTCTGTGTGCACATGATTTCAAATGCACACAACGAGGGTGCAACACCAAAATACAATGATATCTTGACAAGGGGGATGCACGATCCACTGGTAACTTGTGAAAGCACATTAAAAAGTGCTGGGGAACAGAGATCATAGCAGCTGCCAATGATGCAAAGGACACCGATGAGGTACAGAAAAAGATTGTGCATCAGGGAAATTTAAATAAAATAATAATTTCATATATAGTCTTATCTATGCTATAAAGTCCCATAAAATGTATCACAATGATATACAAATTGATAATGGTATATAATCCTTGGGAGTGTTGATAGCATAGATAACTTACTATCATTCAGTTGAACAAGATCATATATACTTTGATAATCAAGGTTGATATTTAATATCAGAATTCTTTGATCTTGTCATTTATATTACTGGTTGACTTATAAGCTCACCAGCTAGATCATTACAATGTGTCTCAGAGGTAGACTACTCTATCTACCAGCTAGGATCATTACAATGTGTCTCAGAAGTAGACATATGGACTACTCTGTCTACCAGCTAGATCATTACAATATGTATGTATCATTATTACAACATATAGCAGAGATAAAATGAAACAGGCTTCATCAGTCATTCAACATTAAAATCACATTAGACGTGAGAAGTAGACACCATGGAAAACATTGTATTCACTCTGTATCATGAATACAAAACTCTAATATAAGAATAGAGAAGGGGGATGAGAAGAGAAGAGAAAAGGCTAGTCAACCTGAATCAGCTACACCCCCAGCCCTGGCAGCTGCAGTTTTGAATGCCACTCGCCTCCAGCAAATTGTCACCAATGCACTGTTCTTGGATGGTAGCCAAGTACTTTCGGCATTAGCAGGAAAAATTTGCCTACAGAATCATCAGCATTCAAGGGAATATTGTTGAAGGGATCATATGTACTTACCTATTCCACCATTGAAGAAGCTGGTTTACTTTATCTCATTGTAGGGAAGCTATGCTCCCTAACCTGGTACAACAATGTCATCTAGCCACCTCATCACTTACTAGCAGTTTTCTACACCTTGTTCTCATCACATCCCATTGAAGTCCGAAGTTGATTCATCAAGTCCAAATGAAGTTCGAAGTGTTTGTCCTCACATTGCAAGTCCGAACCATGTCCTATGTCCTATGTCTGTTCGGGTCATGTCGGGTGTTCTTTGATTGGTTCATAATCAATTATTCATGTCCCAAAACTCAATTATAGGATCATTTCATGAGCGTTGTCATTCATTGTGACAACCTTGTGTTTGTTCCTGAAGCACATTGTTCTCAGACTTGAGGACTGACATGTCAATGGGACTTAGTCAAAGTTCATGATGTCCTATACTCATTATTTGTTTCATCTCCCTATTTACCTTGTCCTTGGTTACCATTAAGTCTGGAGTATGCTCTGAGACTATAAATATCTGTATTTGGATTTTCCGAATACATCTTTCGTCCAGTCAGTGTTGATCATCTCTCTTTCGTCCCTCGTTGTCTCAAATGTCTCCAATACAAAGTCCAGTGCCTGTTGCATGACTTACCTTTACTCTTGCTCAAGTCCCATATTCTCTATGCTTTCTCCTTCACAATCTAGCACTCAGATATTTCTTGGGTGTCCTTCCCTTGACTTATTGGACCTATTCAAAACCTCAGACTTCGTCTGGGACCTTTGGACTTCCTATTCTTTGTCCTCCTATTCATCAGCTTGCGTTTGAATCCCTTCATGGTTGAACATATTGCACCCTTTTTACCTTTCTCTTCAGCTTGTGACCTGATTGGCTTAGTTCAAGAAGGTTATCAGCAACCCTTTGTTATCTACATTGTTCATCCGGGCCATTGAGAAGCTCAAGGATGCTGTTATAGAACCATTCTGAGTCCATCAAGAGATCTGTGTGTGAAAACACTTGAGCCAACGTAAGGGCAAAACGAGCCTATGAGGAAGTCTCAGCTGTTTGTGGATGGTGAAGTGGTGATCGAAAACAGCTTACTAGTGTTGCAACATATGATTAAAGCTTTTGTCACACTGTGCATCCCATGGATACAAGCATTGCAAGAGCACGTGGCCTTTGGCTCTTCAACATCAACGGAACTTGGAGAAGTGAATATATACTTATAGGCCTGCAAGTTCATAGTCCATTAATAAATCAGTGGTCAAATGTGGGGGAAAATGACATACTGAAATCAAAATTCCACTGCACAACAAGCCATTTCATGGGTCTTCAGCATCATATGTGTAGTTTGCATATAGAAAGATGGGCCATTGATCCCTGGCGACCTGGAGCTGTCTGTTGGGCAGCTTCTCCTTAATTCTACAATACATTATGTAGAGAACAGATTGAGTAGACCAAAGTACTTACTCCACGTTGGACCAGTTGTAGCCAGCTGGGTAGAGTAGAATGCCAGTGCATTCATGGTTGAATCCTCGAGCAGATTTTGCATTACATGGGATGTGAGGGTTGAGCATTTGACCTTTTGGAGTAATCCAGTCAATGATAGTGCACTTCATTCCCTTTGTGTTGTTAGCCCTGTCGCCATAGGCACCTCTCTGGATCTGCAGGATCAATGAAGCAGTAGATCATTTGTTAGTAAGTCAAGGACTCACCAACTCTGCAATAGCAACAACATCTTTCTCGTCAGAGGAAGAGAGTCGGGATTTGAGTGATGGGACCAGTTTTAACAACTCACAAAAGACACTGTACTCCTTCCTCTTGCTGTGCCAGATTTTCAGAGGTGAAATTGAGTGTATATAATGAAGATACTTACTAATCTGAAAATGTCTCCAAGTTTCTATTTTCCAGTTAGCACATCATGGCAAGGCCGTTAGTGAGCAACATCAGCACACTGCAAAATGAATGAATCACACATCTGAAGTGTCATCTGTGGTGCACCAATGGGTCTTGAATGCTTCTGCAATTCAGTCAGTATGGTGAAGCAATGAGTCAGCAAGACTCATGGCCATTTCCTTGGCTCCGTTTGCAAGGCATTCAATTGCAGTTGCTTTGCTCCCATCGTCGAAGACTCTGGGCAAGCAGCATCTGGAACATTGATGGAATTCGTCATGAGAGGAAGCTGGGAGTGAAAAGGACGTTGAGTGAAAGGAAGAAGCTGATGTTTAGGTGTTTTGAGGTAGGCTTAAATACCTTCGTCGCTTATGAAAGCATGACACCAAACAGCATCATGAGCTGAGGATTTGGTTACACAGCAATGACTGTGATACCACTTGTCACACCAGCACACAAGCAGCAGTACTCACCCAATGACACAAGAATTCATCTGTGAATGTATCAGCTTCCTGTTGTCCCCACTGATGCAAGCCGACTGACCATTTTGACAGCTGTTACTGACAAAGGTGTCCATATTCATATAAAAACCCCACCAGGGCTTGACTGTGACATAGTCATCACCGTATGAAAAGGTGAGAAAGATGAAATGCCTGGCAGCGAAACTAACCTTGCTTGAGCCTAGAAATGAACCATACAAGGAAGCGTGCACAAGCCTCAAGTTGTGGACAACCTGAGCAGGAGCATTCCCAATTACCAGGACTGAAGAATGCCATATGAGAAACGGCCAATGAAGTGGTGCAGACGGTCAGCATTCCCGAGCTGGTACCATCACTGGCACCAAATTCCAAATGCCCAGGTTGTGAGGGATGGGACATGCTCTGCAAGGATCCCGACGGCCAACCAGTATCCTAGAGTACTGTAATATGTCTATGAAATCATTAGCGATCCAGTAGCAAGTTGATAAGCCTTCTGTGTGCTGGGATATTGATTGGCTCTAAAACAGTAATGGTATTAGGCATTATAATAAAAGAGTATCTCCATCCATTACAGGTCGACACCTATGTTAAGATGCAAATAAGATGCAGAAACCGTGACAGAACACCAGGAAACTCACTGTTCAGGGCATTCATGAAGCCAACTACTCTGACTCTCTGTCACCCCAATCAGAACTGTACATCTCATGCATAACAGAAGCAGCCAAATTGTCATCTGATATACATACACATTCATCTTCATCTTTTTCATCATACGATGCCCAATCAAAAGCATCTAGGTCCATAAGTGAGAGACTTGGATCAAGGTCATCGAATCCGTTAGTGAAAGTGGGGGAAGCATCGCCAGCCAAGAAAGACTCGGAAACGTCTTTGTGACCTAGTTCGCTCTCTGCTTCACCACAATCATAGTTTCATGAGTCCCATCTCAGATCGGTAAGCGAGAAGTTGTTGTTGAGGTCATCGAATCTTTGAGAGGCACCACCAGTCACAAGCAAAGTGTTGAGAGCAGGAGTACAAGTGCTCTGGGTTGGCTTGGGTCGATTTGGCTTGGTTTGCATCACTGCTCCAAACATGAGAATAGGTATGGCCCACACCAAGGCCCCAATGATATCTCATTAACATGTTGTGATCCACGAACCTTTGGGTAGTAGCATCAGTGAAGAACACCTTGGGATATAAACTGCTGTATGCTTACTTGTTGATGTAATAATACTTCTTTGATAAGGGGGACAACATGGTGTTGGCTGGTCTCATTCATCCTTTTTGTGAAGGCAGGAATAAGGTGACAACCTCTCAACACGTTGGCGGGGTCAACAAACCCATATGTGTCTTCCATGCTTATCGGGGAGAGTCATAACATATTAAGTGATACTCCACATTGTGCATCTGGTGGGACCAGTTTGAATTATCACACATGCAAAAAGTCCAGTCAATGGGCATTGTAGTCCTTGAGACTGGGGCCAATATACTGGACGTTTGCATGATAGATACCGATGATCTGAGCATAACAGAAGTGATCTTAAATGACGTGCGACTCCTTATGGTTTTCAGCCAGCATCATTATGTCACGGTGTTGGCTGCCCAGGTTGAAATTGACCTGACTGCGGTTGACATCATATGTAGTATAGTTGATGTAAAGGACACAGTGTTGATAGATACAACTGTCTCTGAGCAGTACATGATCAATGGTGGCCTCTGATCCACTGTAATTGTCATCTAGGCCCAGCAGTGGGCAGTGATGGGCATTTGGCTCTGAAGCATCCATATGAATTGTCCTGATCCGAGGGTAGAGGTGGCGCTTCAGTTTTGGAATGAAGTCCTACAGCATCATTTACTCATGAGCAAAGTGGTAGGTGAAATGGATGCATACCATTATGGCTGGATCATTTGAGTTTTGGCTGGTGAACTGATGAAGATCAATTGGCCTATGCTGTGATTTCCCAATTTGTAATGTTCATTTGGGATGTTCGAAATGGGTTCTGACAGACCACTGCCTCTTTTTGAGTCACAGATATGCTGTATTCTTGTTTGCTATTGCTCAATCCGAGTCAGCTGATGGTTAAATTCTTTTCTACGTGTGTGAGCATATCTTTCCTTCCTGACTCTGTGCTCCTGTTCACTCTGAGGCCATAGTTAGAGTTTTCAGAATGCACTCGAATGTGTAATAGGTACTCACTGCCTGTGTTGAGTAAGAATCAGTGGTTCCAAACATCCTGATGGACGCTGTGTAGTCACCGAGTGCGTGGAACTTGTAGGTTTGAAGGTTGAAGGTCTTTGATTTTTGTGTTGAGACAGTGACTGTGGAACCTGTGCCCTTTCACTGAGTTTGAGTTTGAGCCTCATAACATTGGTGTCCCTGAGCTTCATGCTTCAGCTCTCTGGTTGTAAATGTAGGACATACATCACATTTGAAAGCACGAATGGCGTCTCTGAGAGACTCTGTGGTGCTATCCATCAGCTGAAGAGTTTCATCAGTATGCATTTGCAATTTTGCTAGCCCATGCCAATGACAAAGGAGGTAGAGAAGATCCAGCACAACCATATTGTGGGAATCTGGCAGCAAGCCTTTGAAAACCAGAAAAGCACACTGTGGAGTCATTTCAGCCAGAGACATTGGAGGCCATACAGCAGCTACCCAATGTGTGTACCTGGAGAAGACCTTCGAAGTCATGGGCAGCCAGTCTCTTCATCTCCAACGCATTCTTTGAAAACTGCCAGATTGTGTCTCACCTGAATGTGGGAACATGGCAATACCTGTAGATGGGAGGTACATTAACAGAATAGCAAAAGTAGTATAACTGGACATACCTTTGATCAAGTTTTTATAACTTGTTCCCTTTCAAGCTGGCGAGGATGCATAGGAGATGGATGAAGATAGCCTTCCAAACTCCTAATTCAAATTCATGCAATAGGTCAATCACAAGCATCATGAAAAGATTGAAACTGAATGCGTGGAGTTTCTCTGAAAAAGCATTCTGCATGGATCAGTATGAGGCATACTGGCCTGGTTAGATCTACACCTACCAAAGTGGATATAAGAGACTTGTCCTTCAGGAGCTTTTGAATGAGCAGGGAGCTGATGGCATAGTTGTTATCATAGATCAGGTGTCACACATCCAATATCTTGTTCCGCTGATTGCCATCAGCGACCCAAGCCAATGGATGCCACTGAGACATATCCTGTTCACTGCCCATATCATGGACAGATGTCATTGGAAGTGTGCATCGTGGACATGGACATGATCTGAGGTTGCATACACAGGTGATCAAGACCCTATTCAAATGAGCCTGATTTTAGTAGAGGACCTAGGTGGGGACAAACAATGCGTTACTTTTCAAGATAATCAGCTGAGTATGTGAATATCCTTGGATAGAATCATCACTTAATGCCATTGCAGCACAATATGACGATCCTGTGGTGATAGGCCGCTAAGAACTCTTTGTTGAGTAGTATCCTCCACTGCTCATGGAAAAGCTCTCGCTGGCAGTGGGTATGAATTGGCTGGCTCACAGCTTTATTGCCTAAATGCTCTACTAGAAAATCCTTAAAGTCATCCAGTATCTGGACAAAGAATAAGATCACCGCTTAGGGGGAAAACAATGAGTGCTTACCATCTGGAAATACACAGCATGAGAATAGAGATTGCCGGTAGATTGACCTCTTCGGTACTTTGACTCATTTCCAAAATATACATACTGGTCAAGAGCTCTGTGCCCAATGGTTCCAGGTTGATGCATGGAGAACACATGTTCTTGACCAAGTAGGGATCTTCTGGGTCGTAGCGAGGAGGGGAATTGAAGTTGTATATGTGAAACAGCCCAAACCTGTTTGCCTGCATTTTTAATAGCTTATGCACTGAAACATAGAGGGACCGAGTGGATTGCACCACACGAACAGGCGGAATAGTCTGAGATGAATGCAATGAGTCAGTCATGTCTGGTGATGAAGATGTTTGCACACAAGTGACTGCTTCAGGAGGTGGAAATGATAAGAGTCATTGTGGAAGCACATTATGAAATTGTCTGCAATTCGTGCATTGCAGCCTTGGTGAAGCTGAGGGAAATATATTGTCTATGGGCTGTTGCTGTGGCAGGTCCATCTGGGAGTAGTTGATTTGTTCACTGAAATCGAATGGTAAAGGAGAATGTTATGCTCACCTGGGCGGAATCATAGAACGATCAATCCTGAAGAGATCCTGAGGGGCAAAGAGCAGTAGAAGAGGCTTCCAAGTGTTCTCCATTAAGCTGGGCTCATTTGACAGTGAAGACTTGTTTTGCCCTTGCAAGAGTGCCAGAAAGATGCTTCCGGCCTTTGTGATATCCCTTCTCATGGTGAGTGAAAGCACCAGTGTCATTGAAAGTGCACCTGCAGATGCATGTCTGTGTGAAATCAGTGTCCATAGAAGTCTATCAATCAACATTAGCTCGGGAACTTCCGAGCGGTGCCCATGCCAATAGAAAAGCTTACTTAATGAGCCACATGAAACTGCACAAAGCATGCATGATAATAGACAATGCATCATCGGCATACCATTGACGCAGGTACAATGTTTCAAGGGTGAAGTCACCTTCATAACAGCTGCAGGTGTGGTCAGATCATACGTCCCTCTCTTTAAATTTGATGTTTCATTCACGATCCATACATCATCCCCCCCAGCCTGGTCATTCAGTTCACCAAGTGCAATGGCCTCAAAGTCATCACTTCAGGAGGCTCTGACAAGAAAGTCACATTCATGAAGGAAATCAGGGCAGACATTGCCTTCAATTACAAGACTACCAAGACATCTGAGGTTCTTGCAAAGGAGAGTCTGATTGACATGTATGTTCCATCACTTGTCCATGGTGATCAAGCTTGTCTGATTGTCATCCAGTTATTAGGACAATGTATGCCCACTTCATCGTGAGTTTGTCGAACCCTCTCTTGCAGCTGTCCCTTGATGATTTTCAGGAATGCGGGATGATCTCAGGCTACAATGCAGCAGCTTATCCAATCATGGTGAGTGCCTGTATCCTTAAACTCTGATCTGGGCTTATGAACCTCAATGCATGCTTCACAACAGAATTTGATGAATGTCATGACAAAGGAGATTGAGATGTATGGCTTTGTCATGACCTTGATTCTCCCAAAGTATAGAAGTGCTTTCTATATGAAAATCCCTGCACTTCTTCTGTCAAACAAGTTTGTATTCAAAGAGGAACTCACGAAGGGTCTTGAAGGTGCAGGGGAAGCAATTTTTGCAGTGCAGAAAGGCACGAATAATGGCAAGAGTGTGGTCATGGTCGCAGATCAGTAGTCGCATTTGTTTTCTTTTGTACTTTGAATGGTAGTGCCTCATATGCTCTCATCATGCAAGAACACAACCAATCATAAAAGATGTCAACCTCTTTCATTGAGATATATATTATAAGTGGATTCTTGTACCACCAAGAATAGCAATAAGTAGGATAATCGTGCAGGTAGATGCGTGAGTGGTAGTGTATTGTGATTGGTGTATCGGCATGGAAGTCATACAAATGACACATGAGATGCAATGAACTTGGTGTGACATTGCCCTAGGATTATCCAAGAATACAGGTTTGCGCCAAGTATAAAGGCATAATATTGCTGTGGCTTGGCTAGTTGCTAGCCAGCTACAGCTTGATGTGGCTATGGCTTGATGTGGCTGGTTATGTCATAACAGCTACTGTCACACAGCTCGGCTCGGCTCAACTAGTTGGACTAGTCAGCTTATGGCCAATATGTCATCAGTCAAAGCTCTCGCTGCCTAGTCAGCCTCAAGTTGGTATTGGAAGTAGTTAAAAGTACCACAATAAATATGCTACATGGCTGTAATGTCCTGTAATACACTTCCTACATACATACATCATGCAATATTGAACAACAACATCAGCCACCGAAATTGTTAATGGGCACAAGCGAGCTGTTACAACCGCTACTCAAGTGTATATGGACTTATCAATTTTCTTTCATTCTCAACCCCTATCTATTTCTTTCACGCATTCACATGCACCTCTTTCATCTCCGCTCTATCGCTTCTATTCACACATGCGTATCTAATCTCCCACATCCATGCTTCCTATTCACATTAGATCCGCACCGCAGCCTCATGCTGCCACATACATGCACATCATGCATGCCGGGCTATGTACACAGGTATATCACGTGACCCAGTGTCCAGTATATTTACTATATATAGCAGTAGCACAGCACGGTCCGTGCACTCTTGTACTTACTATATAAACCCCAATTCAGCACCAAAGAACACTAGTCTTGTTCTCTTGGAGTTTCCCCTACAGGTAACTCTACTTCCTTTCCACTTGTCTTTTTCTCTGTGCAAGCAACCTAGCACAAAGGCTTCACTTAAGTGTGAGTCATTTAGGGTTGTTTCATGAGCCTGCTACTGTGATGCAGAGTGAAAAGTTCTTGCTTCAGGGTAGATTTTCGTGCTTTCCTCCTGGACACACTACATCTGTCAGAGAAACTGGTAAAATGACAGGTATTACTCACATTTTTCCCTTGGCAATGCTGTCTTCGCACTCGTGGTATGTTTGTCGATGGTCAGTTGATCCTATTGAGATCGGTGAGGTTGCGAGGGATGATGCAAAGTCACCGAAATTCTTGTGAGGTGGAGATGGCTGCTTGTCATTGGCGAGTTTGCTGAAATCAGAGAAGTTACGGCTTGCAACTGATGTGTGGAGCATATGGTGGTGGAGCAGCGAACAGAGGTGATTGTAATCAGGTCTTTCTGTGTATGCAAGGGAGCGTGAGTACCAGAGGAAAGTGGCGAAGTCATGAGGGAGGCCATCACACAGTTCATCAACTGTGATATCCTGCTTCAGCTTCAGGATCACATCGTTGGAAAGGGCAGGGTGGGTATTGCTGAACCATGGCAGTGATCCTCACAGCAGATAGATCAATATGTATGCAAGTGACTTGAGATTGTCACAGCGGCTTGATTGAATGCCAAGGTGATGGTTGATTGAAGCAAAAGAAGGGGTACCAACAAAATGGCAGCCATGTTGGTGTGGGACATGCACTCAAGTGGTGGGGTTGCAATATTGGAATGTGATGCTGAAGTTGATGAGAAAGATGATACAATCTGAGGTACTTTATCCAATCAAGACATTTTGCAACTTGATGTCACAGTGGATGTAGCCATCCGAGTGTAGATGTTCAAGTCTATTTACCTGTTGAGTGCAGTTAGTATGCTGAATGCTCTGATGGTTAGCATCACTGGATACTCACTAGCTGATGGCCCACAGTAAGAACAACATCCAGGTTAAGACAACCACCCTGCGAAGTAAATATATCACATAGTGGTGTTGCCATGTTATTCAGGACCAGCACACGGTATGATGATTCTCTACTGAAGAATATGGGTTGCGGAAACCCGACGCCTCCTTGGAGTTTCTTCAAAATGTAGAACTCGTATTCCAGCAAAAAAAGGGTTTAGAGTACAATCCTCGATTTTGACTGCAACATCCCAGCCGCTGATGAGATCTTATGCATGATGTACAATGGCTAAGGGTAAAATTAGTATACCTTGAGGCTCAACTAAGTTGTTGTATGTATGCACCATGTGACCCTACACCAAGAACTTCTTTCAAAGTATATCTTCCATCCACACGATCAATATTTACAAAGGGTGAGTGTGGAGACATTGAAGGCATCTTCGAAGGAGTGTTTTCATGGCTTGCATGCCAATGCATGGCAGCGTGGCCTAACCAGGCTGAGGGACAACTTCCACTTCACACACCATATGGTTCACACCATTAACTGTGCCCTCAACCACAATTATCTAAGCTGGTGGTGATTAACCCATGTCACACATAAGGTCATATCTTTTTTTGATGTAGTCAGACTAGTAATCAAGCATTTATAAGCAACCCTTTGCCCTCAGATGAAGATAGACCATCACTGAGACTGCCCCTCGAGGCTTGGAAGGGGCTGCAACGTGAGCAATGGCCGTCTTCCACAATCACCGAAACACCTCCCAACAAGCTACATATCTGTTGTACATATAAGACTGACGCAGAGCTACTCACCACCCTTCCAGCATCTTGTCCTACCGATTCCTGAATCCTGATGGCCACTGGTGGTACTCACCGAGGCCATTGCTGTGTGGCTGTTGTCCCTCCAGCTCCCCCCAATGTAACTAATGATACTTCCCAGCCTGTCATCTCAGTGGACCCATCTGCACAGCTTGAGCCCCCAGGACCTCCTGCAGCTCCTGTCACGGTTGCAACAGCAAGGGCAAATCAAAACCACTGCATCCCTATTATGCTCACCCCTTATTGCTGGATATCATTTCCTTTCTTGCTCGTTTAACTCACTTGTCTTATCAGATATCAAGATCTTATCTTATCAAGTCATGTGATCATTATCACACTCGTCACATGTCTAGTCACGTGCTCGGTCACATGGCCTTATATTCCCTTATCTCAGCTATGCTCCTCATGGCCTCCTCGTGCTATTCCTCTTGACTCACTTTCCTTATCGTCCAATAGCAATAGTCTCTCTTATCTTGGCAGTGCTTATCTTTGCCTCACCTCTAGTGCATGGTAACCAGTAAGCACACTATTTACTACTTATAGACATACACAGCATGGTCTGTGTACGATTCCCAATAGTATAAGTACTCACAGTTGTAGTCACTTATACCCTAGTCTTGTTCTTTTGTTGTTTCCCTTGTATCCTCCTCTAGTCTTGCCAGATAGCCCCTAATCTATAAAGGCTTTCCAGCCTTTCCCTTATTGACATCCCTCTTGCTGTCCTCATCGACACATCAGACATACTTATTGCAAGCACTATATAGCTGTGAACTATAGCACAGACACTTGACAATAACCGATATCAATAGATAGGATATTTGGTCATTTCAGTTCCTGCATGGTACCGTGACACTGCAGACAATTCCGAGTACATTGACATTGGTGTTATTGAGGGAAGTAGTGATGACAATATTACTGTTGCTAATGTTGGCTGGACTCAACCCAGTGGCATAGGTCTCCCTCCTGCTCATGCTATGCCAGCTGCATGCACTGTTCCAAATCCTACACACACTTCCATTGGCATCACTCCGGTCGCTGCAGCTGCAACAACAACCCCTAACACAAGTGCTAGGACCGCCCCTTTGGCAACCATCGGAGGATCCAAAGTGCTGCCAATGTCTGCAGATGTGCATCACTTCTTCAAGAAGGAGAAATGTCAAGACACAGTTTGTAAGGTTTGTCAGTAAGTCACTCTAGTTCATTTCTACTGTGACAAGGGTTAACTCTGTTGTAGGCAACAGGCAGGTGCTAATGGTGGCCATCTTGATCATGGTTTTACATTCAGCTGCAACACATCATTGAACCATTCCCTTTGCAGCCACATCATCAATTGGCATCTCATCGAATATCTCAAACTCAAGGAGGAGTATGACTGGTCCATGCAAATGGATGTGATCTGGGGCCCCTTCAGCATGGGGTACAATGTCAAAACACTCTGTGAAGCAATCCGACAAGGCTACAAGCTCAACACACTCCCTAAGATTATTCCCAATGCTGGGGATTTCCAACCAGATGGCTTTATACCTTCATTGAAGAACATCTCTGCCCTCCCTGATTTTTCTTTATCTGCAATACAAGAGTATCTGGTGAAATTTATTGTTGCAGATGATCAAGTACATAAATTTGACCTTTCTCTGTATGGAATACTTCTAATGACTACCTTATAGTCCATCAACGTGATTGAGTGTCCTGAATTCCGACAGCTAATTCTCCTTCTACATCAGGACCTTTGCGATACTGACATCTCCTACCACACCAAACTTCGTGAGCTGGTTTTCAAAGCATGGAAAGAATACTTTGTAGTCATAAAACGGGATCTTATGGTGAGTATGCTGGTTTGTCCACATACTATATCTAACAAAATGCAATAGAATGCAGCAGGAAAAATATCATTCACTACCAATATCTGGTTAGACAACGAATACAAACCTTACCTCACAATCACAGCACACTGGATCACCCTCAAGGGTGTTACAGTTGCTCCAAATTAGCCCCTATAACCTGGACACTACGCTCATTCACTACACTCCAACTCCTACACTTTCACTCTTCATTCACTTTCCCACAAAGCCCATTACTATCCCATGTTATTGATCTTGAGGCTACACGCTCCAGACTTACACATGTCGCACCTCATGCATGCCTCATGCCCCCTATCCAACACATGCCCACACAGGTATGCTTATCCTCCAGTTACAATGATCCTCATGTTGCCTCATGTTACCCAGTGATACCAGCTCATATACTAGTATAGTATCTGTAGATAAGCACTGCACGGTCTGTGCACTTGTATTAGTAGTATAAATACTATAGCCAAGCGACCAAGACTCCTCAGTCTTGTTCTCTTGGAGTTTTCCCAGAAACATCTCACTAGTACTCTTGCCACTTCAGATGCTAGACCCTTAGGTGGGTTCTGGTCATTTCACTAGAACAAGACTATACTAACCGCTGAGGATTAGCTAACCTCTCTGGGACCCCATCGCCACCTTATCACCACCCATCTCACTTGATAGAACCAAGTAGGTTATCAATAGGCCACTCCGTGATCCCATTGACATAGCACACTTTGATAGTGCCTTACTACTGCATCTCCGACATCTATGAGTACATGATCGCAGGAAGAACCAGTCCCCCACCTCCAGCATCCCCTCCTCGCTCTCCCATTGCCGGCCCTTCATTGGACATTACCTTCCTGGACATCTTTGAACTAATCTCAGAAGAAGCCATTAGATCGGGATCATATGATCCTAACGAGTACAACCCATCAGACTATGAAGTCCAGATCAAGAGGGAAGAGAACCTACAGGTACTGATTGGCTATACACTAGCCAAGTACGGACAGGACTGACAAGTCCATTTATAGGAAGAGTCAGATCAATTAGCCGACTATGATAGTAGCATTGACCAAGGGTACAGGTGTAACAACCAAACCCATCTATGGTCAATAGGGGTCTAGCTGTTGAGCGGAAAGCACATAGACTTGACTAGCAAGCCCTATGAAGTGTCAATGATGTTCTATTGTACAAGAGAGTAAGGGAAATAACAAGAGAACTAGACTAGAGACTAAGTACTTACTGATCTACAGTATTTATAGGGGCTACATAGGGGCACAGACTGAGCTGCACATAGCTATGTACATAGCTATGATTACTATAAAGAGTTAATATATTGTAGACTGGGTAACATGAGTTAGCCAGGACTTAGCCATGAGTTAGCAGATAAGGACAGCCTAGTAAGATGCTGTGATGTGATTGGACGATAAGGGAAAGTGAGTCAAAGGGAAAGTAACGAGGCGAGCATGCAGATAACATGTGTTGCATAGCTGAGATAAGGGAGATAAGGTCATGTGACTGACACATGACTAGACATGTGACTGGAAGTCATGTGACTTGATAAGATAAGGTGTTGCAAGGGTTATTGAGGACGATCTGATAGTGTCTGGGTTATAGGGGTTAATACAGTTAATGCAAGGAAAGGTGTAGGAAAGTGTAGGAAAAGTGTGAAAATAGTATGGTGGGTGATAGTGACTGTTACAACAGGACCCTTATCAACAACACCACTCTCGCACCTGAGGACACCCCCTCTACTGTTGTCAGGGCCACCACCGTCGACACCAATTCCTTACCTGGTCAGTTAGGACATAGACATGCAGCATACACAGAGGACCGTCTAACCCCAACATATGCAAATCTTGAGATCATTTATCTGCCCCTTGGATCTCCGATCTACAACCCTAGCACCCCACTTCATGTTCCATCTGAGTTACCGGAACCCATAGACTGGGAACCCATATACCATAGACTCACCCACAGAGCTGCCCACTCTGCCATTCATCAAAGAACTAACACTCAGCATACATATAGAGAGGGTTCAGAGGAACGACTTCACCAAATCATACGGGAGGGAATTCAGCTTGGTCGTGAGCACACCAGAGATCTTGAGAGAATTGAGAACACAAGATGCCAGGTACAACAGGCCGCAGATCATATCAGGGAGTGACTATGGATTAGAGAGAGACCTCCTACCCCTATTCCTGATCGCTCTCACCTACCTCGCTGGTACCACATTCCTGACAGTACTACTGGCTACCATCCTAGTACACTCTGACCCCACTCAGCTCTTAGGACACCTCTATGTTACCATCCATACTAGCTATACCCTCTCCATTGTCGAAATAAACGAGATCCCTGAAAACATCTGAATCAGGCCTGAGAACCCTGAACCTAATCAGAGACAGGAACAAGTAAGAGAAAGAGCCACATGTGTGCAAACCGCTGCCACTCACCACAGAACCCTTCATCTCCAATTCATTAATCAGCAATGTGTTCATCAGGCACAACTAGTCGCCCTTGCTGCACAAGAGTCCGCTGCTGAAAGAGGAGATCCATTACCGCCACCCACACCAATCAGAGTTCCCACACCTAGAGTTCAGGAACAAAAACCAGAACTAGCGGATCATTCAGCACTAGAATCCAAATCAGACCAAAGTTTCCAATACCCCACTTAAGTCATCATGTCTAACAGCAATGGAAGCAATGCTATTGCCAATGCCTTCAATAACTTCCAATCTCTCTTAAATGACCAAAGCATGGCTTCATCACAGGAATGATGGAACACCGTCATTGATATTATGGCAGCAACACTCACAGCTTGCACCACTCTCAGACAAGAAACTAGTGAGCTCACAACTACTGTAACAAACCTGAGACTAGAAAAGGCTGACCTCCAGGATGAAGTCACAGACCTTACGGATCAGCTAAATGCCATACCCACTACAACCACCTCTACCTGAGGTTACTCCCAAAAAGTCAAGATCTTTGCAGATCCAGGAGACTATGATGGAAGCCGCACCAAGTTTGATAAATGGTGGGCTAAGATACAAGCATGGCTTTGCCTTAATGCAGCTGCTATACCACCCGGGTCCTACACTGCCATCCAAGCAGTCCTATCCTGACTCAAAGGACCCACTGCAGGAAAGTTCACTGAAACTCAACTGGCTCAAGAACCAATATACCTTTGGCATCAGTTAGAAGAAGAACTACCCAAGTTCTTCCGCCATGCAAACCAGAAAGACAGGACCATTCATCACTAAGTTCGAGTCTCTGTACAACATGGTTGGCATTGATGGAGCACATGCCTGTGCCATACTCGAGAAAAGCATGAGACCTTCTATTCTCACACAGATTGCTAGAGAAAAGAAGCAACAAACAGACATCGCCCCCTAGTATCCGAAGTAGGATCTACTCAGGAGTCAATCAGAGTTATCCTGGGAAGATCTGAAAAGAAGTCCTTCCACAATGACTCTATGAATATTGGATTCATTGACGAAGAAGATGACACCCTTGACATTGGCTACTTTAATAAATCTAGAAAACCCAAACAAAGATCCTCAGGAGGATCATCAGGATCTACCTCTAGTTGTTTCAACTGTGGAGGTACAGGTCACTTCGCTAAAGACTGCAAGAAGTCTTCCACACGCTGCCCGCATTGTAATTGGTCCAGAGGACAACATAAACCCACATGCAGCAAAGGAAGACTACTCCACACTACTACTACTGATCCCGCTACGTCATGGGATCAGGTACAAGAATCTTTACCTCGTGCTTGTCAAGGAATGACTTTTGATGAAGTCCATGCACTTTTCCAATCTATGCCTTCCGACTCTAAGGGAAAAGCCAAAGCAACTTGAATGACCTGGGCAAACAAGTTGCATCTCGATTCACAAGTTCCGAAATTGTAAATAACTCATCTTCTATATATTCAAGTCTAGAGGGGCCTTTGATTGATTCGGAGCTTGGCCAGAACTTCATATCAGTGCTTGATTCCTCTAAAGAACTATTGGAACTCCCAGACGTTGTCGAAGTAAACTCTTTATACTCAAACCCATCTACCATTGAACAGAAGTACATTGACATCCAACAGACGCACCCCTTCCTATCTAATGAAGATATTAAGGAAATGCTTCCAACACCCGAGATTGCTAGAATCCGAGGCAACCCTACCAAGGAAATCATGTTACCCATATCCATTGAAAAATCGAATCGACAATCGATCAATATTCTCACCCTGTTGGACTCAGGAGCCAATACCACATTTATCGACAAAGATTGGGCTACCTTAAACCAAATACCTTTGAAACTCCTTGACCGCCCAATCCCTGTATTTAATGTTGATGGAACATGTAATGCCGCTGGTAGCTTAACGCACTATGCCGAGCTTAATTAACTATCTCGGACATCAAGAAAAGATAATTGCTGAAGTAACTGACTTAGGCAAACATCAAATGATCTTAGGCTATACATGGCTACAACACCATAACCCAGAGATCAATTGGGAAACAGGAACTGTCTGTATGACGCGCTGCCCTGCATCTTGTCAACATAGATCCAGAAGCTCTTTTGTAAAGACAATTGAAAAACAAGAATAAAATCTACTTGTATAAATTAATGCTGCCAAGTCAGATCTACCACCGAAATCTGATCCTAAACCCACAGATCTAGTCCCAAAAGAATATCACAAATATCTTCATGTCTTTGCAAAGAAAGAATCTGAGCGAATACCTATCAGAAAACATTGGGATCATGCTATAGACTTCAAGGAAACCTTCATATCTAAGAAAGGACAATTGATTTCCCTATCCCCTACCAAACAAAATGAAGTCAGTGACTTCATAGATGATCAACCTCATAAAGGCTATATAAAACCTTCGAAGTCTTCACAAACTTCCCCCATCTTCTTTGTTCCAAAGAAAGATAGAAAGAAACAAATGGTATAAGATTACCATTATCTCAATGAACACACAATCAAGAATAACTATCCATTGCCACTCATCTCTCAGCTTGTTGACAAGCTTAAAGGAGCTAAGCTATTCATGAAAATGGATCTCCACTGGGGATACAACAATGTTTGCATCAAAGAAGGAGACGAATGGAAAGCCACCTTTGTCTGCCACCAAGGAGCCTATGAACCACTAGTAATGTTCTTTGGCTTATGCAACTCCCCAGCCACATTCCAAACAATGATGAATGACCTATTTGCCGACTTGGACAGTGTCTGTGTCATATACATCAATGATCTCATGATCTTCACCAAAACAAATAATCACCAAGAATATGATAGAATCATACTCGAAGTACTAAAACGTCTAGAAGAAAATGACCTCTTCATCAAACCAGAGAAATGTTTCTTCCGCGTAAAAGAAGTCAAATTCCTAGGGATGACTATTACCCCCAATGGAATCCACATGGATAAGGAAAAAGTCAAAGCAGTTCTTGAGTGGCCTATGCCCACTACTGTTCAACAAGTTCACAGTTTTCTTGGCCTTGCTAACTTCTACCGCTGGTTCATTGAAGGCTATGCACAGATCGCCCGCCCTCTCAATGACCTCACCAAGAAAGATAACCCTTTCAAATGGACTGATTCACAACAAACCGTGTTTGACATGCTTAAACAGAAATTCACCACTGCCCTGATACTTACATTCCCCGATAATAACAAAACATTCTGATTAGAAACTGATGCATCCGATTATGTCACAGGAGCTGTGCTCTCTATCGAGATTGATGGCAAATGTCACATCCCAGATTTCACCAAGTCCAACTCCAGTCAACTCCGGATGGTCTTGGACAACCCTTGACCTAGGAACAATGGACATCCACGGAGTTACATCACCTCCAGACTTGTACCTCTTATTAGTCTCCTTTCATTATAGTCTACATTTCACCTGTCAGTTCATACAGCCATTCCGGCTGTGTTCTGCCTCCGTCCTGACTCCTATGTACATTGCCTTCACCTAGTAGTTCTAGACCCATACTTCCTCCGGATCTCAAATGTATATAAACTCTTGTATTTCTCTGTCGTACCTTCAGTACAAAAATTAACTAAGTCACCTCCTTTCAAGTCTGACTTCCCTTTAACCTTCCTCTACTCTAAATACGAGGACATGGGACTTGACAAGGGCGCGACACATAAGTCCTGCGCCAATGTCCTCACTCCTACGTGATCTCCGTACTCCATACCTCCACACCTCTGTTGACTTAGGTTGAACCTCTCTTCCTACTCCCTTCGGATCTCTGCCAGACTTGAACCCGGAGGATCTGGACTTGACAGCAAATGGCATCCAGTTGCTTATTCATCTCATTCTATGTCACCAGCAGAACACAACTATCCTATTGCAGATAAAGAAATGTGCTTAGCACCATCAGAGCTTTAGAACTCTGGCACCACTATCTCAAAGGAGCAAAACACGAATTTGAGATCTGGAATGACCATGAGAATCTCCAATGGTTCATGGTATGCCAAGATCTGAATCACCGACAAGCCTGATGGGCTCAATATCTATTTCACTTTCACTTTAAATGGTTACATAAAGCTGGTACTATGGGCAAAGCCAATGCCATATCTCACAGAGAAGACCATGCTAAAGGAAAAGAAGATGATAATAAAGGTATACTCATGATGCCAAAAGAACAAATCCGCACTGCTGTCCATCTTGACACAGATGCTGACACTATTCATGAACGAATCAAAAATGCTATTATTAAACTAAAAGAAACCAATATATTAAAGTTATGTAAAGAAAATCAAGTCTGTATGGAGCAAGATTTGCTAGCAGACGAAAATGGAAAGATCTTTGTTCCTGATGTTGACGATCTCCGAATGGAAATTTTACATTTACATCACGATACTCCGCTTGCAGGACATCCTGAAGCAGAGAAAACATTAGAGTTAATCCAATGCAGCTATGCATGGCCAGGATTGAGTACATTAGTCAAGGACTATGTCTCATGCTGTGATCACTGTGCATGATTCAAAGGACAGAATATCGCACCTGCAGGAAAGTTACAACCCCTGCCTATCCCTGATGGGCCACGGCAAGATCTATCTGTTGATTTCACTACTGATCTTCCCCTTTGCAAAGGATTCAATTCAATCCTAGTGGTTGTTGATTGATTCTCCAAAGAAGTTGAATTCATCCCTTGCAAGAAAGCCATATCCATGCTTGAAACCGCTAAACTGTATATGACCTATGTCTGGACACAACATGATCTACCATGCACTATCATATCTGATCGAGGACCACAATTTGCCTCACAAGTGATGCAAGATTTATGCCTCCGATTAGGAATCCAACCTAAATTATCCACCACGTTTCATCCACAAACTGATGGACAAACCGAACGAATAAACAGAGATTTACAACAATATCTTTGTCTCTTTACTTCTGAGAAGCAAGACAAATGGGTTGATTGGTTGTCACTTGCACAGTTCTCATATAATTCAAAGCACCAAGCTTCTACTCAGAAAACTCCTTTCTCTGTTACACGCACTTATGATCCTCGAATGGGATTTGAGCAACATACTACCAAAGCACCCACTGCCAAGCAGCTTATTTCTAATATCACTCAAACCCTTGATCAAACAAAGCTAATCTCGCTGCCGCTCAGAACTACATGAAAGCACAAGCCGATAAACATCAATCCACTGTGCCGGTTTATGCTGTATCCAATAAAGTTTGGCTTTCAACCAAACATTTGAAATTACCCTGCACTTCTAAGAAGCTATCCGAGAAATGGCTTGGACCCTATGGAATTAACAAATTGATTGGTCCTAATGCAGTTGAGCTGCACTTGCCGAAATTAATGAGAATTCACCTGGTCGTGAACATCTCCTGTGTTAAACCATACAAAGAACGTCTTGATGGTCAGCCAACATTCCAACCTGGGCCTGTAGAGGTTACAGAGGAACATGATATTGAATTTGAAGTTGACTACATTGTTGATTCTCACTGGAAAGGCCGTCACCTTGAATTCCTTGTACATTGGCAAGGATATTCTGACAACGACCGCACTTGGGAACCTGAACCCAACTTGAAACATGCTCAGACTGCAATAGATGAATTCCATCATGCACATTCTAATGCGCCTAGATGCCTCTGGATGACGTCATTCGAATTCTTCAATCTATTCAAACATTGCAGTAAACCTATCCCTAAGTCACTGATAATCATCTCCCATTCGATCAACTTGATGTTGATTGAACCCCTGGGCTGTGTCAGGGTTACCAACGCAATATACATTGACTTCCGGTAGAGCCTTGCTCTCACAATGTCTTACTCTACTTTCTTTGCCTTCGCCTATTGTGCCCTGTCTTATGCCTTTCCCCAATCTCGTTTCAAATGGATAATCAATATGCCCAGTTTCTTACCTTGCCGTCCAACATGCTTCAGTTTGCCCGAGGATATCCATGACTATCTCCTTGGCCTCCCTCACATCACTCGATATGCTGATGATTACACATATGGTGATCCGTCCAGCAATTAGTCTGGTGCCCCTGGTCCTACTTGGGGACTTCCTACTCTGCCATCTTCCCATTGGAACTTGGTACATGAAAATAATAGCCAGGTCTTCACAGAGCATGACACCGCCTCTGTGTGGGGATCTGAATTGCCATCCCTGGAGGATGAGCCCTATGATGAACATTGGGGCGATGCGCTCACATATGATGATGATTTTGATGATTCTGGTTGGCCTCACAGCTTTTGGTCTTGGGACAACCCTTGCCCCTTTGAGCCTTCTTGGCCTCCCTACATTGACCTTGACACTGAAACACGTCGGAACCTCCTTCTCTGGCATGCTTCCGTCAGCTGGCCTGCTCTTGAACCTGAGATCAATCAGGATGCTTGATCATAGCAGGGGGGTAGTGTTACAGTCGCTCCCAATTAGCCCCTATAACCCGGACACTACACTCATTTACTACACTTCAACTCCTACACTTTCACTCTTCATTCACTTTCCCACAAAGCCCATTACTATCCCACGTTATTGATCTTGAGGCTACACGCTCCAGACTTACACATGTTGCACCTCATGCACGCCTCATGCCCCCTATCCAACACATGCCCACACAGGTATGCTTATCCTCCAGTTACAATGATCCTCATGTTGCCTCATGTTACCCAGTGATACCAGCTCATATACTAGTATAGTATCTGTAGATAAGCACTGCACGGTCTGTGCACTTGTATTAGTAGTATAAATACTATAGCCAAGCGACCAAGACTCCTCAGTCTTGTTCTCTTGGAGTTTTCCCAGAACAACTCAGCTAGTACTCTTGCCACTTCAGATGCTAGACCCTTAGATGGGTTCTGGTTGTTTCACCTATGTCTTGTCCGTGCTGAGCCCTGAAGGAACACACCCACTGGCTTTTTGGGAGGTAATGTTGATCATTTGCATCTGCCGGTAACATGTCATCTCACATCTTAATAGCTCACACGAAGTTCATTTCCAACTATATAAGTGATTACCCTCAACTACCTTCTGATTCAAGCCTTCTGTGGTCCCATGTGAATGTGTTTTTTCATGAAGCAGTGAAACCAACATGAAGAAATGTAATTGCATCATGCCTCTGTTGATGGAGGCATTACAGATGCTCAAGTTCTGGTTGAAGAAGGATCGCCTTCATTTCACAAAGGATTGGGCCACACCACAAAAGGATATGATATCCAATGAAGATAATGACGATCTCTTGGCATGACTGTTCTCCACGACAAATAAGAGCAGCTTAGATGATATTCTCAGTGCCATTGCCAGAGAGGAGGGTGACGAGATTTCTGACCCTACTGTTGTTTTCCACTAATTGACTGGTTCTGTACCCTATCGCTACTATGTACTTACTACTGTGATATCTTGATGCTTTCATCTTTTCTGCATGTCACATTGTGGTTGCCTTACATAATCCCTACTCGGTATGGTTGACAAACTTGAAGTTAGCATATAAGTAACCTTCAGGCCTTCAGTACTTGAGTAGTGTTTAAAAGTCCGGTCCAGTCCGGTTTTTGACCTTCCTAATTAGGCAACCGGTCCGAAACCGGTCCTGGGAAGGTCCCAGGGACCTGCAACCTGCAACTGGACCGAAAAAAACCAGTCCAAATGAGTCCTACAATCAGTTGCAACTGGTTGCAACTGGTCTTTTGAAGAACCGGTCGTCTGACCCCTATCCCGTG
>JBBPJQ010000130.1:0-42967 GCA_038088795.1 Boletus rex-veris
TCCAAATCACTTGAACCTTGGGCCCATAGAAAGCCAAGCGTAAGTACATTATTCCATACACTCATATGTTAGGGTAAGGATTAGGGGGTATTGGGGGTTATCGCGTTTAGTGAAAAACATGCAAACATTGGGACAGTTTTTTGAGCCACTGTATGCACCATGTTCTATAGTGGATGGATGGATAGAAGAGGACTTGGAGGAATATCGCCAAATGACCAGATATGAACTGTAACAGCTGCTATTTCCCACCATACTATTTTCACATTTTTTCTTGCATTAACCATATTAACCCCTATAACCCAGACACTACAGATTGTCCTCAATAACCCTTACAATACCTTATCTTATCAAGTCACGTGATCTCCATCACATCTAGTCACATGACCTTATCTCTCTTATCTCAGCTATGTTCCTCATGTCACACACATGTTTGCCTTATGCTTTTCTCTTTGACTCACTTTCCCTTATCAACCAATCACATCACAGCATCTTATCTAGGTAGTGCTTATTTGCTAACTCATGGCTAAGTTCTGGCTAACTCATGTTAACCAGTCTATGACATATTAACTCTTTATAGCAATCATAGCTATATACATAGCTATGTACAGCTTGGTCTGTGCCTCTATGTTAACCATATAAATACTGTAGATCAGTAGTACTTACTCTCTAGTCTAGTTTTTTCTGTTCTTTCCCATTTCCCATTGTACCAATAGAACATCATTGAACCTTCATAAGACTTGCTAGTCAAGTCTATGTGCTTCCCACTCAACAGCTAGACCTCTATTGACCATGGACGGATTTGGTCGTTACATGAACCTAGAGGACTATGGATCTCTACAGCATTCCATTACACCAAACTTGCTGAACATCCATATACCTATCTTATGCTTGTTGGAATCAGACATGCTAGACAGTGACAGTGAATACTGGTCTATGTCAGCATAATAGGAAAGGGTATATGTAGCTATGAAGCTTCCCTCCAGTTGAATGGTATGAGACTGGAGGAAAGCAGGAGCATGTGATGTGCATTAAGTATATGAGCAATGTCCATCAAGGAAAGCTAAGTTAACTACCATAAAAGTGTAATAGAACTACTACACAACAGACTGTTCTCCAATAATGCTTTCAATACAGATACAGACACCTAATACACTTCTGTGTAGATATCTCAAATATCAATACACTGCTGGCCCTGTCAAACTGTGTGGTGGCAATTTCCAATGACATATCACTCTAAATAATACATTTGCACTTCTAGAGAACAATGCCTCCACACTACTGTTTGTGACTATCAATTATATATATATATAAGTTCCTCCATCGACAAACACTGGTTGCCACATCATGTCTGACGTCCTCTACCTCAAAATCATTGCTGGAAACAAATATTACACAACCATCTTGACATTCATTCTACAGTTGTGGTACTCTGTCTCTATTTGTGTCGATGATTCTATGGGCCTGTTATGAAAGGCCAATCCCCCCTCTGCTACTCCAAGACTGAAGTGCAAGTTCCCTCATGACTACATACCCCACCTTGAGTGCTTCCTCTGGCACTATTATCTATTCTTTGCCCTGTACAAGCACTTCCACCAGAAGCAAAGTAAGTCTCATGGTGGTGGGAGTGACTGACAATTATGATCCATCTAAGCATGTCTCTGACCATGTGACTGATGAGATGATCTGTCTATGTTATTACCTGCAGTATAACTGACCTTACCTCATCAAGGTAAAGACTTATTGAGGTGCAGCTCAAGCTTGTACTCACACAATCATGAGGATCATATCCATAGTGTGCTTGATGGCTCTGTCTATGGTACTGCAGAGATGCTGCCATGGGTATATTCAATTCCACAGAGTCATTTAATACCTTTGTCAGAGGTTGGGAAGGACAGGATTATATTCATGTTGACTTGGAGTAAGATTATATCCCATTAGGTCCTGCCAACATTGATATATCTGTTGATATTGACAGTCTTGTCTGGGTCACTCTGCAGCTACACTTTTGCAATTGGGCCATGTCCATCTTCTTAGGACCTGTCTTGGATAGAGAGGTTCCTATCAAGATGCACAATCATATCTATGTTGAGATCACTGTCCCACAGTCTGAGAAGGATGACAGTGGCCTAAGGGGACATATTGAGTGGTGGTTCTTGCCCTTTACTCTCAGTGCCATCCCACATACCACATTTGACATCATTGGTGGTGGGTCTGGTAGTCTGAACATCTATATATTCTTTTCTAGAATAATTCACTGCTATGAGCTCTCTGGATGGTGAGCGAACAACATTCCCAAAGAAGTTCTTGATATACTTGTGTTCTACTCCCTGTCATAGCTGACAATGTTAGAAATGCTAAGATATCTTATGCAGCCCTTACCTTGCCCAAGGTTTGCTATAAGACATAAAAGGGTGGCACTCACCAATGTAAACCTGGTCATTCCAAGGCTGTTTTCTTTACCCCTAAGACACTTAAGGGCATTGTGAAAACCATGAGAAATATTATAAAGGAAGATCCAGAGAATCTAATACTATTTGGATCTTTATTTTTTGCAGTGGAAATCAAGAGGATCAAGCTATGGACCAAGTCCTCTGCTTAAAAGAGAAATCCTATTCAGTCTGTTATATTGAGTTCCCTGCTCTGAACTGGGATCATATGACAGATCAAAGAAATGGTGAACTAGTTGTTGATCTTGGAATAACCTTGGGTTGACCTGTGAAAATTGGAACAGCTTGAGGCTTCTTTCAATGCATCTGACTTTGCTCATGGAAACATAAACCATACCTACACTTTAGGATGATATGGAGGTCTCCAGGCAGAAATGAATCAGGAGAGTGCTTAACAGACTCATATTTGTTTCAGAAGTGCCTACAATCTTGCCTATAAAGCAGTTCATTTCAATGATAACTCCCCACCTTTATAAGGCTAAGGAGTGCTTTTATGGTATTTTGCAGCTATAGAGGTGTTGAGAAACCTGCAAGCACTGGTGAGTCCCTTCTAACAGGCCCACAATAGATGGAACTCAGGTCACTGTAGACTCAATATTATTTAGTATCCCAACCCATACTCTGGATATCATCTGCCACTTGGTTTAACCTCCTGGCCAGGAGATTCAGGAAGCTGCAGTGAATGCAGATCACTTTGTGACATATTGAACCACCCAACATGGAGGTGCTCACTGGCATTGTTTGCACCATGATCCACAGCATCAGCAGCATATCAATTATATTGGATTTTTATATATATACATGAGTCCATGGCCTTCCTTCAATTCTCACAGATGTGTGAGTGGTTTGGAATGTTTTTTCTCCCTGACCTGTAGTTAGAAAGTCTACCTTGTCTGCCAGGTGTATAGGATTTGAATGATGCAGAGGTTATGCAGCTGGTTGGTGGAAAGAATGGAGATTGTCACACCACATCTAAGCAGCTATGACAGTTCTGCCTTGATCAGATGAGCAAGAGCAATTTCCCATAGGAGAGAGGCTAATCTGGCAGGCAGTTGTCAAAGCCATTACAGATATATCATGGAAATTGATGCAAGCCTGAATATGGGACTTACATTTTACCTATCTAGAACCTGTGCTTGGAAGGCTATTTATTGACTTTACTTGTCAGATGTGGCTACTCCTGAACAAACACTGGCTGTTAGATCTCAGTAATGTTCCAGCTGTGACTTCTTTTGAGAAAGCCATGAGTTGCTGGACTATGGAGAAGGTATACAGGACCATCACTGTCTACACATTTGAGGCTTGCAATGCAAATCTATCAGGAGCCTTGCCTTGTGGACACCCACAAACTCCCTTTGCTTGTTGAATTCCCTCATTCTTTCCCCTTCCAGAACAACCTTTACATGTACAACTTTCTATGGAGACTCTTCTGCAATAATATAATTCTGGGTTTCTATGGCACTGATGAGAGTTTGCAATAAGCAAGAGCACTTTGATATCACTAATAGGTTAGAAGAGATCTTCCCCAACTTACCATGTCTTCCCACCTCTGTGGTCATCTTGTAGAAGATTGGAAAGCCCTGGGTTATCAACAAACAAGGAAAGATGCAGTTTGCAACCAACCCCATATTCTACAAAATCATGGATCTTCTGAAACTGGGACACCCATCCAACATAGGGCAGGACCTCAGGCCATCAAAGCCACTCAAAAGTTCTCCTTGGACATGTATTGCTCTGCTGGCTATGATGAGCTTGTTGCACAGCAAAGCCTTTATCTGAAGCAATCCAAGCTGTGGAAGGCTAGGAACAAAAGTCCACAAAGGGAAAGTGAGCCAGAAAACCTCTCCCATTGAGGAAGAAGATGATACCAGCTCAGGAGGAGGTGAGACATGACCTAAGCAAGTCTTTCATGGGTGAATATGATGTTCTAATGCAATAACTATCTAGCTCTGCAAATAGACATGCACTCATGGAGGGTAGTGAAGGTAGAAGCATGGTTATGAAAGATATATCCATGGTGATCAGGAAGATGTGATTATAAGAGATCCTGAGAGTAATATAGAGGAGAATCCCATGAATATATATGCTACAAAGATGGTGGAAAAGGAGAAAGAGAAAGAGAAAGAGAAAGAGAAAGAGGAAGAAGAAGAAGAAGAAGAATCTGATCAGAATCAGAAACATGACTTCTATAGTGATCCAGATGATTTTTTTTATGGTAAATAACATATTATATTGATGTTAGACAGATGACCCCATCCTCTACTTTACAGTAGGTTTTAAAATGATATGAAAACATGACTGAAATTTTAAGTCCTTGGGATCAGCTGGAATATGACTCTAAAAATAAGCTCCTTCATATGGACAGACCATTTCTTCTCCTTGGTCATAGTAACAAGTGTTTCATAGGTCCTGTTACACATGCACATAATTAGCCCCTATCCACTGAACATCTGCCAAACCCCCTATGACCCAGACACTATTATTTCACTTTGTTAGTTCACTACACATACTGTTCTACATTCTAGCTTCTTCTCACTTTCCTCTAAAGCCCACCACTATTCCATGATATTGATTATGAGACTACATACTCTAGACTCACATATGTATTGCTTCATGGTTGTCTCATGCCCCCTTTACAACACATGCCCACACAGGTATGATTATCCTTCATTTACATTATAACTCATTCTTACCTCATGACTTAATATCCACCTCATCCTTCTTATTGCCCCTTTCTTGGCAGTGCCTCATTGCTTACCATTCTATGCCTTCTTTGACGCACCCTTTGTCCTCTGAAAACATCATGCAACTACCCACTTGATCATCAGTCTCCATAGGGTCATCTGCAACCTCTACCACTTTCCACACAGGACATATACACTGGAGGTTGTCCCCCCTCATCTTCACCCTCAATCTCTCAGTGTCCACCCTGACATCCACTAGTATAGATGACATCTTGCTCAGGTATATTAGTATTTGAAAATGTGAATGGCTAATCATACAGGCAGGGAGTTGGAAGATCATCTGGGTGAGCGACCACATAAGTATTCACTTTTCAGCACTCAGACATATTTCTAAATTCAAATAGCAGGGTCACAACCTTGTCTTGGCAACTGTGTTAGAGTCTCCACAGAGCAGAAATCTGTACCCTCCATCTTTGACATTTTCAATATTAATGACTGAAATAGGCCAGCTCCCATTCAAGAACTAGCTCCATCCCAATATATCATTGCAGATATGTGCACTATGATAGACAATGTGTTTGTAAACCAAGTAATGTATTTCACAAATAGATCCACACTGCACTTTGGTTGCTTCCAATCCTTGTTGACATCCATCCTATCCTCCAACTCCCTCATGTTTTAAAGTGCATCTGAAATGACAACACATCCTGGCTCTCAAGTGGTTTCATGCACAGCTCTGTCAATCAAGTTTTGATGTGGATGACAAGTTGAACAGCCAGTGGTCGGGTAGCTCACAGGGCAAGTGTGAGTGGAAGAATAGCGATCAGGATGTTGTATCATCAGTGTCACTTAGTCCAAGTGTGGAGAGTGTGCTAGGGACTGGAACAAGCATGCATTTTGCCCTGCTTAGCCTTGTGCGTGCATCCATGATGTCGGCAAACAGAGCAGAGCCAGTGACATCAAGGTCGACTTTGCTTCAGCATTCTTTATCAGAGTTGTTTATTGATATGCAGAGAAATACATAGGAGAAATGCTTGACTGCTTGACTAGGATCTACAAAAAAGAGAAAGACAAGCTGGACGAGAAATGGAATGAGAAAGGGAATTGGAAAGGGAATGCTACTGAAAAAGGGTGTGAGAATGGGAGAGAGAGCAAGAGCAGCTGAGGAACCAGTTGAGTCAGGATGTTCAAGATAGAAGTTTTGCTTCTGGTTTCAGCCTCACCTCAACAAGCCCTGTAAGAGAAGAAATGTCACACTATCTTCTTCCTGCACCACATCAACCTATAGGCCAACTTGGCATGGTGTCAAGCACTGTTTGAATACGAGCACCACAATGACAATGAATTTGAACAACAGCCAACAGTATTTATATAGCAACTTGAGTCTGTTGTTTTGTTAATCTGGGAGTAGACCAGGCTGCTTTCTCTATGAGCATACCTGCAATGCCCTGAATTCTCATACTGCTGCATGAGGACAGTGGAAGCGAGATGGATTTGAATGACATTATCTGACAATGATATCACCCAGCATCCACCTTCCCTAGAATTGTTTTGGCCAATCTTATGTGGTAAAATACCTACAATGTAGCATACCAGAGCATGCTGACTTTTTGCTCCCTCAGCAATACCCCCCTCCTGAGTATACTCCACCACCCTGCAACTATAGTTTCTAATCTGGTTTTGCTGTTTTACATAAAGACAACAACAACATCATCAATTATGCACCAATACTCACTCTTTATCCCAATCAGAACTCGGCCATGTTCATCCTATTGACAGCTTCTGGGCAGTCGAGAGCAGTTTCATATAAAAACCACAACCAACCTATTACAACTGCTACTCAAGCATAATGGACTTATCGTTTTTCTTTCATTCTCAACCCCTATCTATTCCTTTTATGCATTCACATGCATTCCTTTTATATCCGCTTCAATGCTTCTATCACACATGTGTATCTAATCTCCCACATCTATGCTTCCTATTTACATTAGATCTGCACTGCAACCTCATGCTGTCACATACATGCGCATCATGCATGCCGGGCTATGTACACAGGTATATTACGTGACCCAGTATCCAATGTATTTACTATATATAGCAGTAGCACAGCATGGTCTGTGTGCACATGTATTTACTATATAAACCCCAATTCAGCACCAGAGAACACTAGTCTTGTTCTCTTGGAGTTTCCCCTACAGGCAACTCTACACTTTCCATCCCTTGTCTTTTTCTCTGTGTAAGCGACCTAGCTCAAAGCTTCATTTAAGTGTGAGTTTTTAGGGTTGTTTCACAACCAGTACCCCCAGAAAGAACAGAGCATGATTTGCTTCTGCCAGCAAGAATTTGAGAGTTTTTATTGCTCACATGAAATGCATCAGTTGGGACCAGGCAGTTGTACCACTCAACACAAACCTACCAGAATCATGGACTGGTATCAGATTTGAGTGGAGTTTTTCAGAATGAGATTTTTGGACCTTGAGGTACAATTTGGAATGCAGCAATTGTCCTGAGCCTGAAATTGTGGGAGAAAATAAAAGGAGCTCATTTGGACCGAGCAGTTCAATACATTCTTGGCTCACACATTTTGTGAATCCCCAGTTGTCTTCAAACATGACGGGCATGGCATTATCATTATAATCATGTTCATCTCCATTTTTGGCCAGAGACTCTCTACACCCATACTACTCCTGCCCACTATAACAACGGTAATGATCACATCCACATTACAATCAACATCTCTGCCTTTGTTATTAATGCTGTCCTCTTCAGAACACATATGTATCGCCATGGAATCACACCTTCCCATGCTTCCACAGGATATCAGTGGGAACCTGAATTGAGTCATGTATATATTCAATGGCACACTTGATAAGCCAGAGAAGTTGGTGAACAAGTTCCAAGTATTTTATAGGGCTGTGGAAAGCAGAGCTGAGGAATGAAGGGATATGCATCTGTGTAAATGGAGGAGAGGATATGAGTGGATGATTGAATGTGAGTAATCTGCAGGATTTGGCTCAATCATTCACTTTGTCAAGACTCTGACTGGAAAGACTATCACTCTTAAGATTGAGGTGGTGCAGGTGTTCATGATGCCATATTGACAATTCCCTTCTGAGCCTTCATGTAATGAAATGTTCCCACCCAATCTGAGGAAGATTATGAGGAGAAGTGGATGGATGTGGACACCAATGCAACGAAATCCAAGTCATTTCAAACACAAACCTTACCAGTGCTGTCAGCAATCTTTCTCAAGCAATTAAGTATGCAATGTAGCTCTCATTTTCAATGCTTTCACTTGTGCTCCACAACCCAACATGCAAATCTTTGCCTTTTGCTGAGTCTACTCTGAATCTCTACCTTACTGTCCTCCTCATATTCCTCACCATGTCAGCAAACATGCCAAAATCCTTGCAATACTGGAGCAGTTCATTCCATGGGAGGACCTGGCAATTAATCCCTAATATTCACAAACACATACCTTGATGTATTTGTATACTCATCTGTCACAGAATCTGCTTACCTAAAAGGTCCATATGTGTTTTGTCACAGAGTTACACTGACCATTCCAAGATGCCATTGAAAGTGGACAACAGAAGAGCAAAAGGTCTTCCTTCAACAAGAGCTCATTGTGTTCAAGAAGCTCAGCAGTCACTCCTATACCAAGTATTGGCCCGCTCTTTACAACACAGTGGTGGCCTGAGCACTCAAGTGCCCTACCTGGCATATCAGCTGATACATCACTCACCGAAGATCAGAAGAAGACTCTTGCAGATACAGTCAATCAACAACAGAAACAGATTAGGCATTGAATGCACTAGTATAACAGTGCTGGTGACAATGGTACTGCCAATAACAAGATATTATGAATGGCCTCTGCATGTCCAAGACATACATCAAGAAGTCTTAGAAGATATATTCAAAGAAGTACTACATGTCTTGTTGATGTCATTAAGAAAATTCACGACATGTTTGAGAACAAGTCTCTTGAGATTCATATGTCAACTCAGCAAAGTGCAGAAGGAGGATGCAAAAAAAAGAAAAAAATCTCATAAGGCAAGCAAAGAACTCAATGACCCTGCATCTGATTACAACAACAACAACAATACACTAGAGACTAACCTAATTGTTTGCCACCAGTAAGTATTGATTAATTACCTGTACTCTTCACACACTGATATCTATGGATAGCAATATACAACAATGTAGTGTGGTTCTGCAATGCATTCTCAGTCACTTGGGCAATCAGACAGGGTAGAAGTTCACTGTTTTGATAGGGGGTATTGACTCTTTCGATCCTGAGGGCAAAAGTTCATAGTGAGGTCAGTACATCTCTGTATCCTCAATCCACAAACATACTGATTTGTATCTAGTATACACATGGGAAAAACCAGTGATGTCTGTGACTTCACCGATGCCTTCTCCAAGTTCAAAAGTGAGGTAATTGAAGTATATGGCGAGTTTCTGAACAAGATCAGTTAGTATCATTTACACATACTTAACTGAATATTATATAAGCAATTAACTGATGCAACACCTGAAACGACCTAATATCCTATCTATTGATATTGGTTGTTGATCTGTACAGTTCATAGCTATATGGCACTTGCAATGAGTATATTTGATTGTCAAGGAGTTCGGCAAGAGAGTAATCACGTGAAGAAGGCAAATGAATGTCTCTGATATAATTCAAGGACTAGGAGGATACAAGGGAAATGATCAAAGAGAACAAGACTGGGAAATACATGGTACATAGGCGAGTCTTTATATACTATTGGGAATGGTGCACAGACCATGCTGTGTATGTCTATAAGTAGTAATTATTATGGTCACTGGATACCATGCACGAGTGGTAAGGCAATGATAAGCACTGCCGAGATATGAGTGTCTATTGCTATTGGACGATAAGTAAAGTGAGTCAATCACGAGAGAACATGTGGTGTCCATGACATGTATAGCCAGACATCATGAGGTATATGCATGGGCATAGCCAAGATACATGTGGTAGAGGTGAGGTTAACATGAGGTGGGTCATGTGACTGGGCACGTGACTAGAGATGTGACAAGGCAAGACCACATGTCTTGATAAGATAAGGTCTTGATCACAGATAAGATGAGCTAGAGGAACGAACAAATGAAGGAAAAGGATAGGGGTAGGGCGAGCATAACAACACCAGCATCCATGGAAGATATGTAAGAATAATGATTCCCAGCCTGAGGAGACTGAGAGTACCCCTGCCAGAGGCAACAATGCAGTCAAAGAGAACATTATTGCGCAACAAGGATATTATGTGGAACAAGATGAAGAAGATGAGGAGATGAACAAGAAGCCCACTAAGAAGGACAGGAATGGCATTGAAGAATGAACCCACCCCACCATACTTATAATCTATTGTCACCTTCAAATGCCACAATACTTGCAATATCCCCCATACCCCATCTTGCAACATCACCCCCTTTAAACTCCATAATGCTTACAATATCTCCCATACCTCAACTTGCAACATCCATTCCCTTGCATCATCTTACAACACCCCCTGTGGCATATTCCACTACATCTGCACCCACAAATCTTGCAATACCCATAGACAAGTCTTTCTCTTCCTGATACTTCTTCCACTCAGCTGATCATGGCCTTCTCTTCCTCCTCACTCTCTGCAGTACCACTAGCAACCTTGTCCACTACCTCTCCAATGACACCATCTTTATGAACTTGCTACTACTATGTTTTGACCATGGTGAATCTTTCTTCTCACTCTTTCCTACAACAGCATCACCAACTCTAGATTCCAGTCTGCAGTTCCTTATAGATCAAGTGCTTCACCTCTCTGCACACTCCAAGGAGCTCAAAACAGCAGATCACATTAAGGCCCTTCACACTCTCTTTGATGTGTTTGGAAATGCAAAGACTGTCTCAAATCCAATACAGCTGTTATCTTGAACTTCATTTCGACCACCATGGTCATATCAAATCCACCAAAGTTCTTACCTTTGTTCTTGACAAATCCAGACTTGGCCATCTCACCCACGAAGAATGCACCTTTCACATCTCTTATCAGTTCTTGGCTGGCACTGCCCTGCAGAAATGCAACTATTTCAACATCCAAGATCCTTCTGAATACACTGTCCTCAGGTTACTACTCCCTTCCAAATGGCTCCTTAGTCCTGATGCCATCTCAATGATATCCCACATTCCATAATCTTTTATCTCCTTATCCCACTTACTTTGTCACTGACTCATTCCACATTTCATAATCTCTTATCTCCTTATCTCATTGCTTTGTCAGCAACTACTTCCTCCACATTCCACTATGTTCTATGGCCTTCTATGCCTGCCCTCACTATGCTTGCCCTTAACCTTGTATTCAGGTATATATATATACAATACCTACTCAATGTACTTTAGCTTAGATCTCCTTGAATCTACCTAGATTGTCTCTGCATTGAAAGCTTCTTCTGGTATTTAACCAGTTGCTTTGAACCCTTAAACCCTTGTCTTACATCTGGCCTTAGATTAGCCCCTTGACCCTTGCACCAGTCACTCCCACTGTTGAGTTGAGTGTCTTCCTTGGACTTCACACTACCATTAAGTGTGCACTTACTCTTTAAACTCCTCAAACAGATCTTTCAAGGCTACACTTATCCCTACCCAGGCCAAGTATAACAAAAGATCTAAGCTACTCTTCACAGCTACCATCACCATAGTACCACATCACCATAGCCCAACGACCCAGACTCCCTTCATCTCTGTGGGATTTACCCAGAATCTTTGAACCCTCTGAATTCTCATCCAATGATGAGAACTCCTCTTCTGACCCAGATGTTACCTTGACCTCTCAACAAGAGGATGATGACACCCTAGACCTTTCCCATCAACTCTCTGCTTCTCTCTTCATCCCTTGCATCCCAACCTCACTTTCACCTACCCCCATCACCTTAACCAGATGGATCTTCAGATCCCCTTCTGCTTCACCTGCTCCACCACCACACACTCCCATGACTATCAAACCCACTGAACTCTGCTTAAGGAACCTGAACCCTTTGATGGATCCTCTGAAACAGCCAATCAATGGCTGAACACTATCTGCTTCTACTTCATTGTGAACACTTCTGTATATAACATCTATGCCAAGCAGATCACTTATTCCCTTTCCCATATGATGAAAGGTTCTGCCCTGCTCTGGGCAAATACCTTTAGGTAACAAGCTATCTCCAGAACAACCATCACCTTTGGAACCTTCATAACCTTCATCAACTCCTTCAAGGAGTTTTTCATCCTCAAGGATACCATCATTAGCGCCATCTCCTGGCTGACCACTAGTCAAATGGTTCCCCATCTTAAGAAAAAAGGAGAGTATCTTCCATCCCTCATGGCCTATATAGCTAACTTTAAGAGCAACACCACTCTTTCTGGAATCATTGATGAAAATGTCCTAATCAGATTCTATTCCATTGGACTTCCTGAACTATTGATGTGCCATATCTACTCTATGGACACTCCCCCTTTTAAGATCACTGAGTGATACAACAAGGCCACACATTTCTAATCCTAGTTTGAATGTGCTAAAGAAGTAACCCGTCTTCACACTGGAGGATCCCAAATCTTCTACCATTCCTATTCCACCCCCACTCCTATTAAAGTCAAAGACCCTAATGCCATGGACGTCGATGCTATCAATATTACTAAAGCTCACCTCAGAGGAGCAAAAGCAATTCATTGAGAAAGGACTCTGCTTTTGCTGCCAAAAGAACGGACATCTCAGTGGAAAATGTCCTCACTTCCCCTCTAAAGGTCAGAAGGGAAAGAGAGTTCAGAAAGTCTCTACTGACAAGGATATCCCTAAATTAAAAAAGACCAAAAACAATGACAATGAAGAGGAGACCACTGTATGAAAGGTACACTTCTCCTAATTTTTGAAATAGAGAACTCATTTGACACAAGTCTCTCCTTCTCTTACATGTGCTCCTGTACTAGTATCTTCCTCATCAAAAGCAATGAAACTCCCCATTTAACTTATCAATCCGGAGCACACTACTATGTAAAGTCGATGATGCCCATGAAAAAGGATGGGAAGCTCCACCCTTGTCAAGATTACTGCAATTTCAATGAATACACTGATCAAGACACATACCCCCTCCCTTTGATCTCTGACCTTGTTGATAAACTCAAAGATGCCAAAGTCTTTATCAAGTTTGACATACAATGGGGATATAATAATGTCTGAATCAAGGATGGTCATCAGTGGAAAGCAGCTTTCATCACCTATAAAGGCCTCTTTGAACCCCTTGTCATGTTCTTTGGCCTCATAAATGACTCCTTCTGCAATATGATCTCTGAAAGATGGCTTATCATCTACATGGATGATCTACTCATCTTCTTCCCTGACAAAGCCATACACACTGAACATACCAAATGAGTTCTACAATTATGAAAGAACTTAACCTTCACCTGAAACTTGAGAAATACTCCTTTGCTGCCAAAGAAGTTGACTATCTGGGAATGTTCGTTAAACCCGGACAACTTGCAATGGACCCTTGGAATCGCCAAGCAGCCCATCCCGACTAAAGTAAAGGAAGTCCACTCATTCCTTGGCTTTGTCAACTTCTATTAATGATTCATCCCTAACTACTGCATTGTACTTGTCCTCTACTGCTTATCAAAAGTCCTTTGACTCCCTTAAAGAGTTATTCCTCTTGAAACCAGTCCTCCACCTCCCTGACCCCTCTATATCCTTTGCCATTGCTACAGATGCCTTGAAACACGCTTCTGGTGCTATCCTTTTACAGATCAATATCAATGGGAACATGGTACTCCTGCTCTTATCTCTCGACTTCATTCTCTCCAGTGGAATGAAACTATGACATCTATGCTCAAGAACTCTTAGCCATCATCCATGCCCTTAAATTGTGGCACTATTACCTCCACAGCTCCCATTTCCCTGTCCAAGTCTTCACAGATCACAAGAATCTCACTTACTTCTGCCAAGCCCAGAATTTCAACCACCACCAAGCATGGTGGCTTCTGAATCTAGTGGACTTTGACCTTAAAATGATCCATGTTCCTGGCCACCTCCTTGCTGGCCCTAACACCCTTTCCCACTGCCCTGACCTTCACCCAGACACCCTAGACAACACTGGTACTGCACTCCTCCTGGACACCCTCTTTGTCTGTGTTATTGACACAGCTTTGCATTGGAAGGTCTCATCCTCTTTCAAGGATGATCCCCTCATTCTGAATGCATTGCATGTCCTTAACAGATCTGTACCCCCAGCTTTCTGTTTCTGATTGTCTGACTGGGCCTTTGATGAAGGCATCCTCACCTACCAAGGCCATGTCTACATTCCTCCTGATGAATCCCTCCACTGCTCAATTGTGGCCTGCTGTCATGATCATGCCTCCATAGGTCATCCTGGCTATCTGAAAACCTGGCAACTCATTGCTGTGAAGTTTTGGTGGTAGTTAATTTGAGCATCTAATACATCAAAGCTACAAAAATACAGTGTTCCGACTCGACTTCTTGGTAGAAGATAGTAGGATATGAGGGAGGGCGAGGACAGCGTCGACGACAACATCAACGATGACACATTGTTGTTGTTGTGTCGCTGTGCTGGTCGCACCATCGCATCATCGCATCATTAGGGTGCATGTACCCTCCGACGCATCATTGATGTTGTTGTTGTCAGGACAAGGGAAGGGGTGGGGGAATGACCTCGTTGTCATGAGGTGGGTAAGGACGAGGGGGTGGGAGCTGACACGGCGTCAGGACGAGGGCAAGGGCGTATTGTCCTCGTCGTGTTGTCGTCGCGTCGTCGCAGGGCAGGAGGGCGAGGGTGTGTGAGGATGAGGGCAGGCAATGTGCATTATGCCGTCACTGAGCGGGGAGGGTGGGTGAGGGCGAGAGAGAGAGAGGGTGAAGGTGAGGGCGTGCGCGAGATGGCGGGCATGTCTGTGTGCGTGCGGTGCAAGGGCGGGCGAGAACCTAGAGGGCGGGCACGGGCGTGCGCGTGTGCGTGCGAGGGCGAGGGCGAGATGGTGGGCATGCGTGTGCATGTGCGTGTGAGGGCGAAGGCGCAGGCGAAAGCATGAGGGCGCACTTGAATGTGATGGTGATGGCGAGAGCGCGAGGCTGTGAGGGCGCGATGAGGGTGATGGTGGGCTAGGGCGACACGTGCAATGACGGCGAGGGCGAGAGGCACGACGCGAAATTTCGCGACTGGCGAGGATTTGCGGTGCGATGAATTAAATATTTTGCGGCGGAATAAATGTGCAGATATTCAGCCATAAGAAGCCACTACGTAGCGGGAATAAACTGCGCCACTAGTATGACGTGAATACGTTTTTGTGTTCTCAACCTCTGGCACTCAGTGTGATCTGTTACTAGACTCTCTTGTTCTCTGGCCCATCTGCGGGTGAAGTACACCCACAATGATACGGCAGCAGTGACATGCCATTGCCATGACACTCAGGCTTGGTTTCTTCAACTTGAAGTTCACGGAGACTCCACGCGCTTCATGCCTGTTCCTTCGGTCATATTAAATCTTTGGTTGAACCGATCAGGACGACACTGTCACAGATCCGGGCCACGCGGGGCTGTGTCACTGGCGGCTTCTAGATTTCTCAGACGCCCGACGCTGCGCGACGCAGTACAGTACTTACAGCCTCACCGTGTTCGCACTGGCTACAACGTACATCATGAAGCAAAAATCATTTCGGGTCCTGGGGCTCCGAGCTTGGCGACCACAGGTGAGTGTTTCATACTCTCTTGATTGGACCTTCACCGTTGGCGCTGGTTTACAGCACACGCCCCGGGGGATTCGCTCGGCTATAATCCTGAACTCACGATCACGTCCAAGTCCGCCGTCAGCGGCCAAGTTGCAAGTAAAACGATCATTCGGCACTTTTTCTTAGGGAACTTCTCGAGGCGGCGCCGAAAGAAGGCAGTAACCCGGCACAACTGGAAGCAAATGTAGATGCAGCACGGCAACAGCCTTGCCAACGCGTGTACAACACGTTTTTATAGGGTGGACCCTCAATCAAAAATAAGCTCAATCAGCTTGTTCGCGTTTACGATAAGAACCCCCTGACGTCGCGCGTCTATCGAGTTCTCCCCCCATCAGTTCGCCCGCGTCCTCAACAACGTATCACTTTCCCCCCCCCTTTCAATCATGATTGATTTTACCCAGTGGATTGACGTCCCCGATAGTGACCAACCAGCCCTCCTACCGGAAGATGACGACGTGTTATGTGGTTTGAAGGATTTGTATGTTACCGATCTCTGTCAGCCTGGTCGTGTCCTCACATCAGATTCAGGTCCAGTCTAGGACTTCCAAGTGATCTCCATATCGACCACGGAAGTGGCCTGTTACTTGTTCCTGCTGACGAGTATGGTGTCAGTCACGGCACGGAAACGTTCGACGCGATAGACCCATCCGTGAATGCAGGGCAGAACGCGTTTTTTCTTGTGAGTGTCGTTATTCTCGTGGTCGAGATAGATGTTAAGACTATACACTAGTCCTCATCGCCCAATGCGAACTTGTTCCCTCCGGCGCTTTCTCCGGATTGCTCTCCCACCAGCATCGCGTCCAGCCCATGGCCAAGGACCCCCGAGACTGACTCATCACATGCTAATGTGGCCCACTTCACACCGGTAGATGCACTCTGGGAGATTGCGGAGACAGAAGAACCATGTTCTACTATCCACTTCCTCGACCAGTCAGGGAACAATCTCGAAGACATCCGCGCTCAGGTCGAATATATCATGCCAGAAGATATCGCTTGCACACCTCAATTCATCACCGATGCTTCCTTCACTACCACGCCTCTCGGCGATATGCCAACCTTCATGGTATCGCCTCCACCTAGTGTATCAATATCTTCCCGAACCGACGCCGTGCTATCTGGGAAAGCTGATTGCATGTTGCTGCCCCACTCTCCGTCACTCATATCGCAGTCATTGTTCAGCTCTTCGCTAGCGACAGACATCCCATTACATGGGTGCTCTCTGTCCCCGTCATTGTCCCCGCTCACCCCTGTGAGCTTCCTTACACAGTCGCCCAGCGTGTCCCCAAACCCGTCACCCCTTATCAACAGCTTCCCTTTATCACCCGCACCTTCGTCCATGCAATTGTTTTCCAACAGCGACGAGGAAGTCGGAGTGACCGACCCCGTTCCATCCGTACCCACGAGGGTGACTACTGTCAAACTGCGGGCGAAGCGCAACGCGGACACTCTCAACGAAGACGCTCCCATTTTGAAGATATCTAGACCCTCGAGGGCCAAAAACGTCGACGGAGAGGAGTGGAACCCGGCATCTGAGCGGGTTAAGCGTCCGAGAGGCGTGCCGTCCTCGCAGTCCAGCAGGCAGACGACATCACCTTCAAACGGTCCGCTGAACGAAAGCTGGGCGGCAAGTCAAGGTTCGGAGGGGCATTCTGACACCACGCATACGACTTGCCACTTTTGCGGACAGGCATTCACGCGCGCGTCAGACTACGTGCGCCATGTTCAAAACTCGGCCAGCCATCCCGAAACCCGCAAGGTGTGGCCCTGTCCGTATTGCGACAGTACGCTAGGACGGAAGGATGCCCTCGGCAGACACGTCAAAGCTCTACACCCCGGGAAACCAGTTTTCATTCCCGAAGGTAGCCAGTCGTCCGAGGGCCAGAAAAGGATTTCTGTGCGACGGATACCAGGTCAGAGGAGGATGCCTTTGAGGAGGCAGTCGAGCAAGGCCACGCGTAGGTAATAGTAATATACACAACATTTGATTCTGTTCTATATCCACCTGCATTTTCTCATACCGTCGAATTTTGTATACGTTTCTGTCTTGCATAATTGCGTTGGTTAATGGTCCGATCCGATTACGTAAGTATTTAGAGATCATACAGTGGCGTTGTTTTTGTTCTATTCGCTTTCACCTCATGGATTGCCCGGACGCCCATTCACATCCACCAAACGGCAGTACGCAAGATAACGACACCCACCTGTGGATACCAGAGCCAGAGGCTAGGCACTCTTCGAGTGACCCAGTACCTTCTTCATCTCGTGCCCCACAGCTGCTGAGGGAGCGGCTCTACGTGGGTAATCTCAGTCCGACCGTGGATGAGTGAGCCAAATTACATCGATTATCAATTCAGCCTACGGTCTGAATGTTTCAAGATATGCTTTGCTGCAGGTCTTTACAAAATTTGGAAAGATCGCAAAGCTGGACTTCTTGTTTCACAAGTCAGGTGTCAACAAGGGGAAGTCGCGGGGGTATGCATTCGTCGAGTTTATGAGCGAAGCGGTAAGTATTCGTGTGCCTTCGGTTGTGCTAGTATGGTTTTTGACGACCCTCCGTTATCACGAACATGCGTTGGACGGCGGTACCGGCTGGGGGTGCATGACCGAAGGATTTATCCTGGGGATGAGAACTGACTGGACTTGCTGGGCATTTAGGACGCAGCAAAGGCTCTACATGCTACCAACCGGAAGCTCTTGCGTGGTCGTAAGTTGGTGGTGACGTTTGCACAGCAAGCACCAAGCCACGATTCGGGTTCCACGTCGTATACCGGCAGAAGCAGGAGGTCGGATGCCATGCCAACCGCGCTGAGTTTAGTGAAAAGTAGTGGGATGGCACGTCCTGAAGCGTGAGTACACGACGACGGGCAGGTCTATTTCTGGGTCGGCTCACGGCTTGTTCTAGCAAGACATCAAGTAAGATTGCCATGATGGAGGCCAAACTCCGCCAGATGGCGAATTCTTCCCCATTTGCGGAGAGACCGACACTGCCTAGCAAACCAGCTGCGCCCCAAGGGGGTCCGGTGGACGGTACGCAGGCCCAAAGAGCATCGAGGTATGGGAGAAGACCAACCTCTGGCAAGACTGAACGGACGAAGAATGACGGCGGACATGGTCGATTGACCGCGCTACCATCGATACGTGATGCGCAGTCATCGGACATAGTGAGAATCACCCCTTCAAGTAAGCAGCGGAGTATACCTGGCGTAAAGATCGTGAAAGGAGGTTCCAATAAAGGTACATATGGTGTCACGCCATCAACATGAGGGGTTAGAACAGGTTCGCGATCATTCATGTTCCGGATTCTGTCAGTATCTTGACCGATATCACAGCTGGGTTTCGGGTGTACTACAGGGGGTTGTTAGGTTACACCCTCGTTGCCGAAATCACATCAAATGTTGTCGCATTGCATGTCGAGTGCGTGGCGAGTTGAAGCCCCTGTTGACTGTTTGATGTCGTCGAAGGGGATTACCATAAACCCTTCGCGGAAATGAATCGGCCCGTCAAGAAGCCACCAGCGGCGGCCGTGGGCGTATTATTGTCATGTGGACGAACGTGAAGATAAAAAATAATATCTCACGCATGATTGATCCTCGGTGTGTCTGCTTAACTAATCACCTGTCACTTGTCGCCGCTTGTCTCGGCGCAGGGCGTAAAATGGCGTAAACCAGCCAGCTGAGATATGTATTGGCGGTCGAGACTCCACAATGCCAGTTTTCGGGTCTATTCCGCGCAAAGCGATTGGCTCTTGAAACCCATCATCATGGAGGAACGGCTAGATCCGAGGTCTTCGAGGTTTTTCATCTTTCATGTGAGACATTCTGAGTCCCAAACAATGCACCGCCTGACTGATAAAACCTTTTCCCATCTTTCCTATCTAGCAGAATCGTGACAATCGATTCTCAGCGGACTTGAAATCATTCCGCCGGGCCTCTTATATATCCCCCTTTCCACGCCCCGTTCTTCTCTCGCCCTCTCTTCCCAGTATGCCCTCTGCTCAAGTTTCTAACAGCAAAGACGGTGCTGTTTACACCACCTCGAACGGCGCACCTGTCGCAGAGCCGTACGCAGCTCAGCGCATCGGCACCACCGGCCCACTCCTCCTCCAGGGTCTGTACCGATCCGCACGGATACCTTATCTATCTGATCACGACACCTCCAGACTTCCACCACCTCGATCTCCTCGCCCACTTTGATCGTGAGCGTATTCCAGAGCGTGTCGTACGTTCACTACGCAAATCGATCAATCCGTATTTAATCGCTCCTCATTATCGTCAATCCAGGTCCACGCCAAGGGTGCTGGCGCACATGGTTACTTTGAAATGACCCATGACCTGAGTGACATCACCTCTGCCAAGCTATTCACTGAGGTCGGCAAGAAACACCGTACCACCGTCCGGTTCTCCACTGTCGGTGGTGAATCCGGATCTGCGGACACTGCCCGTGACCCCCGTGGCTTCGCCATCAAGATCAGATCTGAGCAAGGCAACCTTGACTGGGTGTTCAACAACACTCCCGTCTTCTTTATCAGAGATCCTGCCAAATTCCCCCACTTCATCCACACTCAGAAGCGTGATCCCCAAACTCACTTGAAAGATGCTGACATGTTCTGGGTATGAATTCTCCTCTCCATTTACAACTGCGGTTATTAATTAGACATATTACAGGACTACCTCACTCAGAACCCAGAGTCTGCTCACCAGGTCACCATCCTCTTCTCCGATCGCGGCACACCCGATGGTTTCCACAACATGCACGGTTACTCTGGGCACACCTTCAAGCTCGTTAAGGACGATGCCAGCTGGGTCTACACTCAGATTCACCTCATCGCTGACGGTGGTTTCAAGGTTTGGATTACTCCCTGCGTAACGATCCCCTCTCATTTGTTTCAGACTCTGGATGGTCGCACCGCAGGTAAACTCAGTGGTGAAAATCCAGACTACGGTATCCAAGCACTTATCGAATCCATTGAGGCAAAAAAATACCCTTCATGGACAGTTTACGTCGTACGTATCGTCACCAACCACGGAATCCGATCGGTAAACTTGCGTTTTAGCAAACAATGACAGCCGAGCAAGCTGAAAACTTCCGCTACAATGTTTTGGATCTCACCAAGGTCTGGCCTCACAAGGACTACCCAATGCGCCCCATCGGCAAGCTGGTGTTGAACGAAAACGTCCAAAACTACTTCGCCGAGGTTGAGCAGGTCGGTTTGCCTGTGCTAGAAGGAATGCCTGGTCTGACAGGGACTCGACTTAGGTTGCTTTCTCTCCTTCCCACAGCATTCCCTACTTCGAGCCTTCTTGCGACCCCGTCTTGCAGTCTCGCCTCTTCTCCTACCCAGACACCCATCGTCACCGACTTGGTGTCAACTACTCTCAGCTGCCTGTTAACCAGTCCATTGTTCCGGTTGCCAACTTCCAGCGCGATGGCTTCATGGCCATCAACAACCAGGGTGCTCGCCCCAACTACCAGAGTTCCATCGTTCCGTTGACTTTCGTCAAGAACAAGGGTTCTATCAACGGTACCCCTCGAGACGAAGAACGGCACGTTAAGCACGAGAGATGGCTCGCTGGTGCTTACTGGGATTTGAGCGAAGTCAGCGAACGTCAGTCATTCAGATCCTCATCCTACGGAGTTTTGTGATCGAACTTGGACTCTACAGTGGAATTTGAGCAGCCGCGCGCGCTGTACACTACTGTCATGAACGACGTCGATCGTAAACACCTCATTAACAATCTCGTCGACCACATCCGCGGTGTGAAGAGCAAGGAGGTTTTGGCAAGGACCCGTGAGCTTCGCTTCAGCAGCATGGTTTTTGTTTGTCTGACTGAACGTCTTCAATAGTCTCCTACTGGGCCACCGTCCACCAAGATATCTCGGACCGTGTTGCCGCTGGTCTCTGTATCCCCGGAGGTGCGAGGCCCCTCCCGAACGTCAAGCCCGCCTCCGCGGCTGTCCGTTTCCGCGCCCAGCACGTCTGAGCGAAGCTTGTGTCACATAAAACTTATTTCTTGTCACGCCAAAGGTATTGCATGTGTATTATAGATGTATGAAAGACGACTTGGTTCGTTTATCCAAACGTTCATCTTCTAAGTCATAAATACTGCTACTCCCATTAGCGCAGGGATTCGCGTTTGGGAGGATCTGATGATTTTACTTGATTTACTCTCATAAGCGCTTGGTAAATTGAGAAATTTTGCGCCTGTCTGCATGAATTCAGCGCGATTGAACGAGGCTGGTTGCCCGAGATAATATGCACACTAAAGACGTGACCCGGTAACACGCCTAACTTGGCAAAAATTAGATATATCGTAGACAATTCTAAAGATACAATGAAGAGCAAAAAATGACCGAGTTTGGCCGTTCAAGCATTTCCGATGCCTTTTGGAATTTTTCTTGTAGTTCCGAGTTTCCGATGACTTTCGCGGCCTGCGCCATTTGCCGTAACAATTCGCCTAGCCGTCGGAATACGCGGATGAGATTGCCCTCAAATTGGTCTGTCAACTAGAAAATAAAAAAGAACGTAGGAGAATCGTGAATTTGCAAGCCAACAATCATGGTCATCTGAGCGTGGTTACTGACCTTGCAAATATCTGAAAAGGATGCTCCACGGCACCACTGAACCACGGCTTCCATGAGCTCTACCTTGAAGGATTGGACGTATTCATCCTCGACGAGAGGTAGCTTTGATTCTTGGGATACCTTGGCGATACGCCGAGCCAGTTCTTGCATTACACGTAAAGGTGCCGCGAGCTCCTCAGTGAGCTTTGTCTGTTGTTCGCTCTGTGTGCAGATGTCAGCCACTGCATCTATAATAGACAATCCAATCGATGAGGTGGCACTCACCTTTTCTGTGAACACGAAACAGCTCAATAGACCAGCACATTGCTCCGGTAGCAGTGTGTTAAAAGCGCCATTGAAGATCAACTCGGTGAGCAACAGCTCGTCGCCAGTACTAATTTCACATGCGACACGACCTTTCATTTCAGCAATGTCTGACGAATTCGTGAAACCCAGCCGTCGCAACACGCGCTTGCGGCATTTCAGCTCCTCAAGCTGCAGAACATCGTGCGTTGCTGTGATTCGTTTCTTCAATGCCCGGATGTTTGTTTGCGCCATCTGCTTCTGGGCATATAGAGTATATAGATGTGGGAGGCGAGGGTCCCTTTGAAGAGGATTCGAGAACATCTTTTTCTCCATGACGTCAATTTTCTAATAACAAGCTAAGGTCAACAAGGACGAGTTGGCACACGCCAATTGCACCTCACCTTGACAAGGTTGAGGAATCTTTCGTCTTTAATCCCCATGTTCTCGATTGGATCGAGCAACGTTATTCCATCAGGGAACCTGCGCTGCACTTCCAGCACGCTTTTCCAGACGGTGTCCCGAGCTTGTTCTTGTCGCAAATCTTTCGGCAGGAATATTCGAATAGGACTAATCGCTTCAACAGTCGACAACAACACTGGGACGACAAGGGGATTTCCCTTATGGCCTGATGGGCAAGGCAGAACGCCACCCGGTGTCGGCATAGTGATGTTCCTGTCTTTGGGAAGAGCAGCCCCCGCATCACAGTGCAAAAGAACGTCGAGAATATATTGTTCGTGCGGAGGAATTTCGTCGATCTGAAATTCTGACTTCGTCTGAAGTATGACTTGGTTAGCGGACCGCCAAGTAGTGGAGAAAATGCAGACTAACCTTTGACTTGATGCGTTTTTGAAAGTTAATAACTACGCCCCAGCCAAAGTCAGCGTCCTTATGCTTGATGTGGACTAGCCGGCCAGCCTGGAGGAAGGGTAGGCTGTATGTCGGGTGTGTGATAACCGCTCGGAAGTCCTCCCCCATCTGATCAAGTTGTTGGCGGTAGTCATAATATGCAGCCGCGAGATGCTCGTCTGGTATACGTATCGAGTCCCGCCGCCTCTCCTCCGCCTTCAACTCTAATAAGTGGTTGGTGTGAAAAAGCGTATAGCCAGCACTTTTATAACAAACCTGTTTCCAACACTGGAATCCCAGCATTACTTTGAAACTGGAAGAAACACCGTTCAAGCATGTACTCGGGACTGATCGTTTCCACTTTGAGAAGATTTAGAATCATATTATACCCAAGATGGAAAGCAGAATCGAGTCGATCAGCCTCTCCCTTAACCATCGTCTTCGCGGAGGCGGGTTCAAGCTTCTCGTCACACATCATAATGACGACGCCACGGTCATCCAAACCACGACGACCTGCACGACCCGACATCTGGATGTATTCCCCGGAAGAGAGGTCCCGAAATTCACGCCCGTCAAATTTGCGAACGGCCGTGAACACCACAGTTTTTGCGGGCATGTTAAGACCGATAGAGAAGGTTTCGGTCGCAAAAAGCACTTTGATGAGGCCTTCCTGGAAAAGAATTTCGATAACCTCTTTTAAGATCGGTAGAAGACCGCCGTGGTGGATGCCAATACCACGTTTTAGAAGGGGAAGGAGGTTTGATATCTGAGGAAGATTGCGATCGTCCGGAGAAAGGTTCTCGATAGCATTTTGAAAAATACTCGTGACCAGTTCTTGCTCATCATTGGAGTTGAATTCGAACTTGGACATGGTCAAAGCGAGCGCCTCGCATTCTCGCTTGCTAAATGCAAAGACAATGACAGGGTTGTAATTTTTGAGCATGATCATTTTGATGATCTTGGAGATGTCAGAAGAACCTACGAAACAATGAGAAAACCATTATCGTATCGGAGTATAGGGTACCTTTCTTTTCACCCCCCTTTTTGGACTTTCCTTTACGTCCCTTACCGCTTTGGGGGTCTGCTGGATCTTCACCCATCTTTTCTTGCAGGGATCCCATTGCTTTGCTGAAGTTATCCTCTTTAAACTCGCCCTTCTCATTGACCACTAGGTAAATGCCTTCGCCACCAGCGGGAAAGAGGTAGTGCTGCAGGGGTGTGGGCCGGAAGTCGGTGTACACGACGTGGCATGGCTGTTCATGGGACTTGCATATCCACTCTGCGAATTGCATGGCGTTGGGAATGGTGGCTGATAAAAACACGTATCGGACGGTGTGAGGGAGTAGGATGATAGTTTCCTCCCAGACTACACCACGTTCCTTATCTCGCATGTAGTGGATTTCGTCGAATATAACCCATGCGACTTCCCGCATGATTTCAGAGCCACGATACAGCATAGAACGCAGAATCTGACTCGTTGATTAAGCTGTGTGCTTCAAAGCATGATAGGACACTCACCTCTGTGGTCATGACCAAGCAAGTCGCGGTTGGGTTGATAGTAACGTCTCCCGTCATGAGACCCACGTCACCAAACTCAGCAAGCATCTCGCGATACTTTTGATTACTGAGAGCCTAAGCCAAACGCAATGATCACTCAGTTCATATACAAGTGTGGATCTAAACTCGCTCACTTTTATTGGACTAGTGTATATTACACGCTGCTTGTTCTGGAGACATTGCGCTATGGCATACTCTGCCACTACCGTCTTACCGGCACTAGTATGCGCCGATACCAAGACACTCTCATTCCGCTGGATAGCATATACCGAAACCTGCTGGAACGGATCGAGGGTGAATTTATATTCCCGAACAGGTTTTGAGGGAGGAATATATTTTGCAATGGGAACATAGTCGTAGCCAGGAGGGATCGCGACTTGATGGCGGACCTGAACGGCGTAAGCACGGATAGCTAAGCGCTGTAGCGCCACGAACCTGATGGCGAAGTTCCAGTCTTGAACCTTCCTCGACGAGACCAGTCAATCCCCCACTCGCAGCCATCTCACGTTTCGCCTCCGTCTGAAACTCATCGACTACAACAGGGACAGGACTGGCTGCACGAGGTCGCTTCGCGGGTCTGTCGACGACTTCACGCGGCGGCGGTGGGGGCCCACCCGGATCAGGACTTGATTTTCGCTTTTGACCCAAGGTGGATACGGGCGCAGAGACTATTGGTATCTTGTCTGCAAGTACTTCATTGTCACTGTCGTCCTCTGGCGGGGCATTATCGAGGAAAGAAAACAAGTCCGGCGCCATCGTGGATGACAGTAACGAGCAGAACTACAGAGGCGTGATTATGTAAACGATGGAGTTTCCCACTGGCCCCGGGCCGACCGCCTTCAATCTCAATGACGGTTGGGATTTCTTAGAACAAGGCTGCGTGAGTGATCCCGCGTTAATTGACATGGCCAGCGTCAAATCAATGCCCCACGCGATTCACTGGGTCCTAGCCGGATCCTGGTAATTAACATGGTTTGTATATGTACGTTCTGCCAGAATCCCGGTCTCTGATTTGAATTATCTACTTAATAATGCAGATTCTATTGCGGTTCATGGTGTCACGGTGTTGAACACCGTCCCGTGTCAGTGGCAGGTCGCATCTGGCCTCGTATACGAGTTACGACAATGGTACCATATTGAACAAAAGACGCCGAGTGGAACCGCTATTGCACATTACCGATGTGGTCTGCAACCGTGACAATGGGAACTGAGACACACTCGGTCTTGTCTCGTTCCCGGCATCTACTCCGAGGTGAACACCGAATCAGCCTATAAGAGGTTCTGCGTTGCAACGCTCGCAATGAGAAATCGCGAACCCTCCAATGTCTCTCTCCCCCACTCTCTCAACTCTGATCGCGCTCTGGGGTGTGGTGACGATTTATATTGTGGGCAGTCGCAAGCTGCGAACACAGTATTCGTTGCCCCCCGGTCCGAAACCTCTTCCCTTGATCGGAAATCTGCTCGATATTCCTATGAAAAACGAGGCTACGACTTACAACGCGTGGGCCAAAAAATATGGTTCGTTCCCACTTCATTAATGTATTCAGTTCGATCCTAATGTCTCTCCTTTAAGGTGACTTGGTGTATGCCACTGTCATGGGACACCGTCTGCTTTTCGTCAACTCCTCCCATATCGCGAATGAGCTTTTTGAGAAGCGGTTTTCCAACTACTCCGATAGAAACAAGTTACCTATGATCAACGATCTGTGAGTTTTCTTTTTTTTCGACACAGCGATATTAGGGTTAATCCATCGTTTAGAATGGGCTGGGACTGGAGTTTTGGTCACATGCCGTACGGTTCGTCATTCCTTGCCATCGTTGAGAGCATCGCTCAGTGACCTTTGTCTGATTGTATAGGGGAGCGCTGGAGAAAACATCGCAAGATGTTTGAGCGCCAATTTCGACCAGTTGAGGCCCAGACCTTCTGGCCCCTCCAGCAGAAAGAAGCGCACACCCTTCTGAGAAATATTCTTGACTCCCAGGAAGACCTCATAGAGCACCTCAGGCAGTGAGCACTGTCCATGCCGTTCCGTTTCACAGCTAACCGCTACACAGCAATTCAGCGGCGGTCATCATGAATGTAATTTACGGAATCGAAATTTCACCAAAGGCGGACAGGTATATCGAAATCGCTGAGAAGGCTTTGGAGGGGATGGCAAAGGCAGCAGCTCCAGGTGCATTTCTTGTGGACGTCTTTCCTTGGTGTGAGTGTTGTTCTCGGGCGAGATGGTACCCAGTTGACTATGATACAACAGTGAAATACGTTCCACGTTGGGTTCCTGGGGCAGGGTTCCAGAAGAAAGCCGCAAATTGGAAAAAGTATGTCCTGGAAATGCGAGATGCTCCATTCGTAGCTGTGCGGAAGGCATTGGTTAGTGCATGTTGCCGATGTAATACAAATCAAACTAACTCGTTGGAAGGTTGCGGGTACCGCATCTCCCTGCTTCGTTACCCACCTCATGAGCGATTTGGATAATACCGAGGACGCGCAAGAGCAAGTCGAGGTAATCAGAGGGTGTGCTGGCCTTGCGTATGCCGGTGAGTGGAAATCATTGTCAGAGTGCTGACGCACTGACTGGAGTCCTCAGCCGGTGCAGAAAGTGTAAGAAGATGACACTGAGCGCAAATTCAGTCTACTAATTTCCTTTTAGACCGTTTCTTCGTTATCGTCGTTCTTCTTAGCCATGGTTCTTTACCCTGCCGCCCAAGCCAAAGCACAGGCGGAACTGGATTCTGTCGTCGGGTCTGGACGCCTCCCTGACTACAACGATAGACAGTCTTTGCCATATATCAACGCCATCGTCAAAGAAGTACTCCGGTGGAATCCCGTAGCTCCGCTTGGTGATTATTCCCCGCCGACGGTGATGACCCACGGGATTGAGTTATTCTTCTTCAGGTCTTCCTCACATGGTTACCAAGGACGACAGCTATGATGGATACTTTATTCCCGCCGGAACGACCATCATCGGCAACACTTGGTGAGTTTTCGTTTCTTCGCGACGCCCGACGCCGATACTGAGATGGCGCTGATACAGGACCATCCTGCACGACGAGCGAAACTATATCCAGCCAATGGAATTCTTGCCCGAGAGATTCCTGAATCCCGATGGAAAGACTGAAAATCAAGAAATTCTCGATCCTTCTACCGCGGCGTTTGGCTACGGACGACGGTAAACTTGAATGTAATGTTTCTCCTAAATAGTTGTTGATGCTCGTGCATAGCATCTGTCCGGGGCGTTTCATGGCAGACGCAACCTTGTGGATTTCCATCGCATGCATCCTCACCGTTTTTGACATTCGCCCTGGCAAAGACGAGAACGGTGATCCGGTTGCGGTCAAGGCAGACTTTGAGTCGGGAATGATCTGGTAGGTCCAATGTTTGCTGCTAGAATGATCACCGCTCAACAGAATCGATTGATCTAGTCACCCCAAATCCTTCTCTTACGCCATTTCTCCTCGCTCCGAAGCGGCGAAGGCAATCATCAAGGACACGGCTATTCTCTCATAACTGCTTCCCTTCCATTTTAGTAAGAGATTTCGGATGCAATAGATATACTTGTCTACCGCCCGAACCTACAAATCTTCCTTACATATCGCTATTTTTTTTAGTTATTTTGTGACCTGTACCCAACCGTTCGGTCTCATCCAATACGGATTGAGGATCGAGCCAAACAACATCTCCTTCACCTATTTCATTCGACTTTCCCTCTGTAACATGTTGAATCACATGCGTATGGATACATAGATGTCTACCTCCATGCCAGCTGGCGTGCTTGAGAATGCTCCCAGAACTCTGAATGGACTGATTCCGGAATCCAGACAGTCGGCGGAAATTTGGATTGGTGTATAGCGACTCCTACGAGATAATGCCTTCCTCACGATTAAAAATAAGTTATTTAACACACCAACCATGACAACTAGCGACACGGATCGTTCCGGGATGTTGGCCAGGAAACCATACACCGCCGGGTCAATATTCGTATAGAAAGCTCCCCGTTGTGAAAGTGCTTGTAATCCGACAAGTTCAACGCTGGACCAAACCGTTGGCGACACAGCAGGTATCGCATCGAGTCGCATCGGTCGATGACCTCCAACCATTTGCCCACGCGATCCGAGCCCGTACCAGTTACATGATCCGACAAATGCGAGCGCCGGCGATACCGAGTGCTTCGAGTTGCTCTTGGGTCACCTCCCGTTCGTTGGCATGCTGCTTCTCTCGAGACTCGATCGGGAACCAGTCCGCCATCAAGTTGAGCAGCCCATAGTCGACGTTGGCTACGCGAGTCATGAGCGATGGCGGACGCGGGACGCGAGGAGACGCACTCACATGGGTTTGCCTGCAGAACTGTCTGTGCACGACACATGGGGCAATTCGCCATGCGACGTCTCTGCATTTTGACGAGACATCTGGATCGATGGAACGTTACAGCGACGTTTGTACAAGGAAAAGAAGGGCCAAAAAAGTAGTTACCTTACGCAGAAGAAATGGCCGCAACAAAGCCTGATCGGCTTGAATGCGATAGAGGCGCAGATGAGACACGAATAATCATCGATGTGAGGAATGATGGGGAGAAGAACCTCGCCGATTGCTTGCACGAGAAGTCTCGGTAGAGATTTCGAGGGACGAGTGATCAACAGTTGACATGAGGAAGCCGTCGGTGTAGACGCATCTCGTTCTAGAAGACACGACGGGATAGGAAGTGTTGTGCGTTTGGCATGCTTCTTGAGGATCTTTCTAGTCGCTTCCGAATTTGCAAGTTGGAACTATATGCCAATACGTTGGTTGGTGCGACGAAGTAAGAGAGAAGTGAGTGAACGCGTGGATACCTTTTTCACGTTTAGAATGAACAAGTTCAAGTTCAAGAATACGTCAAAGGCTTCCCTGCTTCTGGGAAAGATTAGATATTCTTTCTTTTCCTGAACGTGTTCTTTGAATAGCTCAAGGTGTTTCTCCACTTCCTCGATGCTTCTTTCACCTCGGGTCGACTCGCTCACGCTTTCGAATACCTCTGCTTCAACGTAGAGGCGGAAGATTTCACGCCATGTGCACAGGTCTGATTTGCCTCCCGGACCAGGGCGCAAGGACATCGAGTGATCAGCGGCGAGTGAATAAGGTGAGAATGAACGAGGAGCAGAGGACGATGCCGGACGAGCCGTCGAAGAAATCGATGCAGCGAGGGTAGTAAGAACCGGGTTGAAGCCTTGCTCTAGCATGTACAAGTAGCCGGAAAGAGAAGACAGGGTGGATGTGAGAAGCTGAAAGAACGCCATGTCGGAAGGGAGAGGAATGATCAAATCGTCGTGTTGGTCACTGGGCGAGGGAGGTTAGCGGTGCATGCGACTAAAGCAGGGTAAAGCATACGATTCCATTGAGTGGTTTATCAAGGACATTTGGTCTCCGAATATGATGGGTGTGTGAAGTAGTGCTTGCGTGATATGACTGAGTGACCGTTCTGGAATAGGAAGATTCACATGACAGACAGGTTGTATTGTTGAAGGAATGGAGTTGCGGTGAGTCGGCACGTCGGAAGGGGAACTCGAAGACAGCCGAAGGCGAGGTTGGAGCACAGATGAATTCCAGACGATCTCATAAACGATGGTTTGTCTGTGCGATGTACCCGACACGCTTTCGGAGTCCACAGTGAGAGTCCCATCATGATGTTCCTCGACATGCGCGAGACCATCCTCTGGACCGTGATCATGCAGGGAGCGAAGAAAGGAAGGCGCAAGCCCCAGAGAGTCGAGCTCAAACACGATTTGGTTGATCAGTTGTTTAAGCTAGGTTGAGTGTTTCAAAATCAGCGAGTCCAAGTGAATCACCAGGAATCGAGATGCGCACTTTGCGGTATTCAAAGGCGTTATTCCTGAAATCCGGTGGTAGGGTAAGGAGTAATTGAGCGTAAGTCTTTGAAAAATGCATTGGTTCACGATAAGGAGCATCGTACGTAGTGGTCGTGTTTCAAGGATACACTGGATCGGCATGGGACGAAACACAACTCTATTTGGTGAGTTCGGCCGAACAAGTTGGAGAGAGTCACGAGTTTGATGGTGTCACAACAATGATTTAGCTATTAGTATGTGTGGGATCTCGGAGCGTACCCATTGAATGATTCTGTCACCTGCATAGAACCTGAAAGTGGCCCGATACGCTTTAATGACTTGTTGAACCTGGAGTCGGAGTCGGAAGGCATTGCCTCAGTGAAACACGTCCGTTTTTGGAAAGCGGGCATGTGGAGACTCGTTGTATGACACTTACTACCACCACTGGCAACTCGCGCCTTTGTCACAACAATCATGGCCGGACTCTTGGCCTTTGCACTGGACGATTCAGATCCACTTCCACCTGGATCACCTCCGACTTGTAAGCATTTCAGCATCACGGTCTCCGCATGCTCACGCCCTCCAAAGTCACGTTCGAAGGTCCTTGGTTCACGACACAAATATTACTTGCATCATCTATCGGATTCGTCTCTTTTTTGCTGTTTTCCTATTGTCGGCCCCGATGGCCACTACTCTATGCCCCTCGTACCAAGCTCAAAGGTACTCGCACGACACGCGACCTCTATCTCAACTCACCACCGCTTGTAGGATTTTCTCCTCATGAAGTCCACGCGCACTCCGCGTTCTTTGGTTGGATCATGCCGACGTTAAAGACATCCGAGTACACGGTCCTACAGATAGTTGGCCTGGACGCTGCCGTGGTGTGTCCGTCTCCTAGCGCGTAATCAGGTAGCCTCTTAGCTCTCATCCGCAGCTACTGGGGTTTTTCAAAACGTCTTTCTACCTATTCTCTGTATGCTCTCTTTTTGCCATCGCAGTCTTAATGCCTATCAACTGGACGGTACGTGGTGGCACATCATTCGTCTCGTGTCAACTTATCGTTGTTAGCACAACATCGGAATTGGTGGAGGTTCGGACGACGATGACAACGATTGGCCCCAATTGTCGTTTGCCGACGAAATCCCTGCCGACCGTGATTGGCTCGACCTCATCAGCGACGCGAACTCATACCTCACCGTACACTTTCTCTTTACGTATCTCTTTACCGCCCTCGCACTCCGCTTCCTATACAAAAACTATCAGCGTTACATCCGCTCCCGCCAACTGTTCTCGCTGGAACTGGTCCATTCCATCCCTGGGCGCACCGTGATGATCACCTCTCTACCGCTTCATTTGCGTTCAGAACCTGCACTTGCGGAATATTTTGAGAATATCGGATTAAGCGTGGAGAGTGTCTCTGTCTGCCGAGAGGTTGGCACGCTCCAAGTACTCTTGGATGAACGTACCAAAGCACTATTGAAGTTAGAAAAGGAGTGGACAAAGTACGTGGGCAACCCAAGCGTTGTGGAGTCCTACGATCCTTCAGAGAATGTGATCCCGCAGTCGAGCGACGCCGAGCCGTCCTTGTTGGAGAGTCAACCCGCTAGACTCGTGGTCCCGCATCGCAAACGTCCTACGCTTCGTCCCGGGTGGTTCTCCCCCCAAGTCGATGCGCTGGAGTACCTCGAGGCCAAGTTCAAGGAAGCAGACGAAAAGGTAAAGAGGTGGCGGCGAATTGGGAAAACCAGGTCCACCCATGTCGCTTTTGTGACGTTCGAAAAGATGTCCAGCACTGTAAGAGGTTGATCCTTGTCGTAGCTGCTACGTTCATCTTGCTTTCATGCAGCAAATCGCAGTGCAAACGGCGCACTCATCTGATTCGTGGGAGATAAAGACACATCCTGCTCCGGAACCACGAGACATTGTCTGGTCGAATATCGAACATACTCGGGGCTCGCTGCTTTGTCGAGAGCTCCTGGTACTCGGAGCCGTCGGACTGTTGATGTTCTTTTGGATATTCCCTATCACCGCTCTTGCCAGTTTGCTCAGTTACAAGGAAATCAAGAAAGTGATGCCCTGGCTGGGACAAATAATCGACAGCAATGACAAAATTCGAGCTATTGTACAAAACTCACTTCCTTCCGTCGCCATGATCACGCTCAATGCTCTGTTACCCTTCATTCTGGAAGGTGAGGTCGGAAAGGAGAGCTTTCAGATGTTTATTTACCTCATTTCGCTTAGGTTTGACATACGCTCAAGGCTACAGGGCTCGTAGTTTGATCGAGTATTCAACAATGCGGAAGTGAGTACCACTAGCTTCTCTGAAGACCCAGCTAAGCTTACATCAATCAAGATATTTCCTCTTCTTGCTCGTCAACGTAGTGTTCATTTTTCTCTTGGCTAGCACATATTGGCAACTCGTGAGAGATCTGGCGAACTCACCTGCCAAGATTCCGGAAAAGCTGGCGCAAGCATTGCAACAAGGACGAGCCAAGTGAGTTGCAGAAGTGAGAATTGTCTCCGTGACCAACCTCGTTTTCAGGCACTTCTTCCTGTCCTATGTCATTCTTCAAGGTCGCTGTCCACCATTATAGCCATATGATTAACTAATAATTGCATCAGGGTTCGGCGTTATGCCTTTGCAATTGCTTAACCTCGGAGTGTTGATCCCTCGCATGATCTTCCGGATTTTTTGGACACGAACCCCACGGGGTGCGTACGGATGTTTTCCTTGATTCTATCATTCTAACATCATGTAGAGTTCGCCGAACTCAATGCTCCTCCAATGATCAATTATGGCGTCGTATACCCCCAAGCAATCCTTATCTTCGTCATCACTATCCTATACAGTGTAGTACAACCGCTCATCGTCATTTTCGGCGCTATCTACTTTGGGGTAGCATATATTGTCTACAAGTATAAGCTTTTATTCGGTAAGTCAACACTTACCATTTCAACGAACATCATTAGACCAAGCCGCGTTCACAGTGTTCTACAAGCCTTATGAATCGCGAGGTCAAGCTTGGCCGCTGACCTTTGTACGACTGATCTGGGGAATTATCATCTTCCAGATTTTCATGATTGGCATCCTCACCCTACGGCAGTCCTATATCATGTCCTCTCTTCTCGTACCGCTGGTTCTTGCGACTACTGCGTGGTCCTGGTACATTCACAACATCTTCCGACCATTGAGTAACGCGGTATGTCTAAGTTCCGTGTGCGAGGTAGAGAGGGGAGAAGAGGCATCGGACATCGTAAGGTTAAGGGAAGGACATCCCGTGACCCGGTCGCAGAGGTACGATGAAAGCGTATCGGCTTGCGAGTTACTGATTTGACGCGTCCATGCAGCAACCTAAGCCGCCGGAGATACGCGCAAAATGACGAGACGTTGTATGTTGCTCCTGAGGACGAACGAACAGACTATGTGAGGTCTCCCTTTTTCGACATCGCGTCCACTGACTCTCGGTTGTAGTCACAGCCGCCAATGGCAAACTGGTACAATGGTGTGCTAAAGTACGTCTTTCTCGGGTTTGATCTGACGACTTGCGCTGAACCCAAGTTTTAGCACTGGCAAACGGCGCTATGGGCATCCTGCGTTTACTGGTGTTCTTCCGGAGCCCTGGCTTCCGCTGAAGAGGGGACAAACGCTTGTGAACGGCCATCGCAATGGCCCGTTCAGAATTCCAATACACTCGACTCATGGGGTCGTGCTTAGTCTCCGCAACCGCTACAGCATGCTACGGAAAAAGGTCACACGACGTTCACGCACAATTGCAAACGGCGACGACGACGAAGTGACCTCTCCACACGAGGTGCATCCCCTCGTCTCTGGTACGCACGCTTCAAACCCGTGGGTAGACTCCGACGCAGATCCATCGCACGCGCACAACCTTCACCACCGCCTCAGCTACGACCCTGCATCTGGCGTGATCATGCTTCCCGAAGGAGACGACTGGCTCGTAGACGACGACGACGACGACGATTCGTCTGACGAGTGTGGGAACGCGACGCCGCCGTCGGGCGATGCGGCGAGTCATACGTCCCAGGAAGATCTCGGCCACACCTCGTCGACCTCTTCCCCGCCCGTTTCCCCGAAACGGCGTCATGGCACGTACTACCACCATCCTGAGCGTCGTAGACCGTCCATTCCTGGGGCATTTCCTTCCTGATGCTATTACACACTTCCTTATGTCACGTCGCTTTTTCTCTACTAAGTTATGGTATTCACAGAGTATTACGTTCGTCGGATCTTACCTTGATGCTTTCTGTCAAGTTTGTGGCGCGCATCAGTAGTGGGATTGACGGCGTCATGACGGAATTCTAGCACGTTGCTATTCTAATTCATTTATCGAGTCGGATCAATCATATCCTTGGCCTGAACCCTTTAAACAAGCGTCTATAATCAAAAGGATGTCATATACTGCGTAGAGCGCACGAGCATTACCGTAGTTCCCAGCAAACTCTGCGCGGAACGACTCGGAAACTGGCAGACGAAAACTCGCCCATGTTTACCTTCCGATTGAAAAGATTCATGACACCCCACAATTAGCAACTTTGGGTAATTAAGATTAAGCAGATGATGGTATATAGACGACAATCCAAAAGTATCCCATCTGCTGCGCCTGTGTAGTGTCTATCGCGTACCTCCCAACTACAATCCAACGATTTACTCGATTGAGATCCACTCTCTACCATCCCGCTGCTTGTTGTGTATCGAAGCATGCGAAGGGACTCCGCTAATACGGTGGTAGGCATTAAGGTTCTTGTGCAAGGTCAACTGGAAGACCGAAGCAGATCCTTGACGCGAGATAATTGTGGAGTAGGCAAGGAAGAATACCCAGATACGGTACCACCTGGTAGGGGAGGTATCAGCATCACTTCGTACATTAAGAATTGATAGGGTGACTAACCGTTCACCATACTTCTCGACAACCTTGTCCTTGTTGCTCACCCAGTTGAGGTACCATCTCCAAATGGTGGAGGAATAGTGGACACCGAGAACATCGATGTTCTTCACCTCGAAACCAGCGGCCTCAACCTGGTTAACCACCCAACCGAGAGAGCAAGAAGCATCAGCACCAGGGAAGATGTACTTGTTCATGAAGAGACCCCTACCGAACAAGTAAGATTCAGTTCGTCCATTAAGATTGTTTTCGAACGTACCAGATGAGATCCTCGTACTGCCATGAGGGACGAATACCAGCGACTTGAAGGACAAAGATGCCATCATCGTCCAGCAACTCGTACATTTGCCTCATGAAAGCACCATAGCGCCTGATCCCTACGTGTTCTGCCATCTCCAAACTGACAATCTTGGTAAAGTGACCAGGCCCGCCAGGAATTTCACGATAGTCCATGCACAAAATTCTTGCCTTGTCGGGAGTAACGCCGTTCTTCTTAATCCGTTCGTTGCCAAACTTGGTCTGGTTCTTTCCAAGAGTGATACCAGTAACATCGCAGCCATAGTTTTTCGCGGCGAATGCAGACAAAGTACCCCAACCACAGCCAACATCGAGCAGACGGTCATCGGGCTGAAGGTTCAGCTTAGAGCAGACAAGGGCAAGTTTGTTATCCTGGATTTGCTCAAGAGTCTCAGCCTCCTCGAGGGTAGTGACAACACCCGAAGTGTAGATCATGCGGGGTCCAAGGAACCTAAGTGAAATGGATCAATGGAAGGATATCAAAACTAATACGGACGAACGCACCATTCATAGAAGTCATCACCTCTGTCATAATGGTCGCGGACCTGCTCTTCATCTTGGCTCTGGGAATGAACGATAACTTCAGGCAAGAGGTTCATGAAGACGTATTTGAAGAGCTCCGGAGTGAAGACCATCTTGGCCCAGTCATGTCTCTGTTCCATGATGTCGAGCATGTCACCTGCAAAGGATGAGCGAATGATCACGAGCGACTGGATAATGAGACGCACCGTTGATGTCGATCTTTCCCTCAAAGTACGCGTCATGGAACACCTGCATGGGGATTTTGTCTTTGCCATGATAGAGAGCCTTGAGCTCTGGGTCATTGATAGTGATGTATTCCTCGATTTCCTTTGACGGAAGGATGACCTTTTGGTTCTTGCGCTTTCCGTACATGGACGCAAGCGTCCAGTACCCAACGGTGATGGGAATGCCAAGGATAACGACAAGAAAAATATAAGTTTTGAGTCCGCCACGGTTGACAATGGGAGTGACGCGTTTCAAGATGTAAGGGAAACCGAGAACAAGAGCAGCGAGGTGTACGTTGGAGAAGTAGCCATTGCCCTCGACGAGACCCACGAGAGGCGCGTTTTTTATGGCAGGGGTAGTGGTGACACGTACTGGAGAGAAAGACATGGCGACGCGTGCACAAGGGGTAGCACGACGTCGGGGAGGGGAAGGAGTGGATGAACGAACAAGTTGAAGAAAGACGCGACAAACCGACTTGTCTTTTTTATCCTTTCCTGTCCTAAGCGGTATTTGGCTTTGTTTGGCTCACTTCCTAAATCATTGTATAGTACAATTCCACGTTTGAGCTCGTCGTCGACCGCGTCGGCCACAACACCCTCCTCCTCATCGTCCTCCACGTCGACGAACGACACCCCTACAATGGCGAACTACTACTCCCACTCTCCACCACCCTTACAACATCCCGTCCCCACCCACCCCGCGTTCATCCCAGAGCCCCCTTCCACCCCTGGTCCTGGGCCTGCGTCTCCTCAAGGCTACCAGCGATACCAGCAACCCGCCCCGCATCACATCCCAGATTTCGCCGCATGGGGCATGGACGACACGACCACCCAGTTCGGCATGCAGCTCGGACAGAGCGCAGTGGCCGCCGGACAGGAATACGTGCAAAAGAACGTCAGTCGGCCTCTTCTACCTCCAACAGCGCGCTGATGCTCCTCCTAGTTCGGCGGATTGATCCCACTGACCCTCCTAAAACACCACTTCAACGTCTCCAATTCGTACGTCATCAAAAAGCTGCAGCTCGTGGTGTTCCCTTGGAGGCATAGACCCTGGTCGCGAAAAATACACCGTCTGGAGACTGGTCAAACCGAGTGGCAACCTCCCAGAGACGATATAAACTGTCCAGACTTGTATATTCCGGGTATGTCCCCTTACTCCCCGCGTTTCGCACTTCTCATTCATTTCCGCAGTCATGGCTCTCGTCACCTACATTCTCGTGGCAGCCCTCCAGACAGGTCTCCAAGAACGCTTTCACCCTCAAATTCTCGGCGCGTTGGCGTCCCGTGCCCTCGTCGTTGTCTTGCTTGACTTTCTCTTCGTCCAAATCGGATGCTACTTGCTCAATGTACAGGGCCCAGGGCAAGTCATAGATCTCATCGCATACGGAGGTTACAAATTCGTTGGGTAGGTAGCTACGTACCTCACACATGGGCTACCGTTCACAATCCACCAGGGTGATTTTGACGTTGTTAACGGGACTAATAAGCCCGGGGATGACAATATATTCTATAGTGTTCCTCTATGCATTCGCTGCCAACGCCTTCTTCCTGGTAAGTCTTCTGCTCACGTCCCGCCTTCAAAGACCTGACCTGCTCTCGTCAGCTCCGCTCTCTTCGTTCAGTCGTTTTACCTGACCTATCGAGCACTACAACACCCATCACGGTGTCTCACGCTCAACGTAAACGACGCATCACCTTCCTCTTCTTCGAAGCAGTCATGCAGGTGGTATATATGGCCATCTTGGCGAGGGTATAGTTATCACAGGCTCTCCATGTCATTGTCCACCCTATCTTCGTAATACATGAGTTGCGGTGATGGCCAACATTACATTGCGATAGATGGTAGGTGTGATCTATGGGTTGTTACGAGGAGCTTTGTGTTGGTTATCCATTCTGCGATCTTGTGGTCTTGAAACACGCGCCGGCTTCATGTGTTTACCCTCACAACGTCATTAAACTGGCAGCTGGCTGCAGCCAGACGAGGACGTTCGCTGGTTCATTCCTTTTGAGAATGCCATCCGGCCCCCCCACTTTGTACTAGATATGCTCCATACCTTGATTACTACATGAAGCGGACAAAGCTTGTGATGATGCCGGTCTCTGTTATCAAACCCCACGATCGAGACACCTTAAGCCTCTTTGAGTCCGCCAAAGTCTGGATGTTGTTGGTAACATGAACGTCTGAGATCTACATACCACGGAAGTATGGGATTGACGTTTCTTGTGCCCTCTGACTGCTGGATACTAAATCCGAGGGTTCATCGACATCATGGACCCCTGTCAACTTGCCATCATCCAAAGACATTCGATCGTGGTCGCTTGATTATCGACATCAGCCGCAGGGCTTTACTACACCAAGGGAACTGGAATGGACGTGGGCGAGCGAACGAACGAACTGCTCTTCGGACTCAAGCCGCTACATTGACAACCACACCCCGTCCCACAAGTATCCGACTGTTGATCTCGCCAGCACTTGATGTGGGTGATGTGCAGACATTGACCACAGCTCCGTGCGAGCCCTGGGGAAATACGGTGGCTAAGAAAACGACCTCGAAGGCTCTGCACGGGACTTGCCTTTGACCGGAAGTCTGCACACCGAACAGCGCGGATGCGTCTGGTGGCTACCACACATGGAACACGCGTCGTCATCAGATAATCGGTCATGACCACACTGTGCACATGTTGGTTGGATATCTGCATACATGTTAGCGTTGCCCAGTAGATCACGAAGAGAACGGGCACCAAATTTCACGTCCATATTGTGAGGCGGAGTCCTGACGAAGGACGATGTCTTGACAGCGCCCAACAATTCGAGCCGTTTATTCAACAACTGCCAGCTAAATAGCATGTCTGCGTATGCCAGTATGTGGCATGCCAACTGTGAAAGCAGTTCGGGGTCCAACCTTGTTCTAGTGAGACACTCAGTGAACATGAAACATACTCAACGCGGAACCATACTTTTGGGCGTGATGCTGTGGTTCCTCCTCGACGACGATCAGCTTCTTTTCCTGTATAGCTTGCTTCCAACTTCCGGCCTGTGAATGTTCTGGCCGCCGGCTATAACTCGCCGACGAGAATTGAGACTGCCGACTGAGTGGCGAAACCATCTGCGTTTCGGACCAGGACTTGGATACGGGTGATACGGCGGATATCTGGTCTCTTCTGAGCAACTGCCGCGGCGAATCGAGGTTCGGTAAACGAAGAACATGTTCATGCTGAGGAATTGGAACCGTGTTTTTACCAGGCAATGTGTCAAGTGGTGTTGATATTGACTCGTGAACACCCGACATGAATTGACGGACACTTCCCGTAGTGAACAGACTTGACCAAGACCCTCGGGATGATCCAGATGCAGAGAGAGAAGATGCGACGACATAATTGGTGGTTGTTGGGGATGTGGAGGGGAGTCGTGGCCACGCAGGAGACAGTATGGCCGCACGAGGATCCTTAGATCTCGATAGGCTAAAGTAGTCACCCTCATTCTTCGCGACAGTAGGAGAGGGTTCTTTGGTGGATGGGGTGTCAGTAGCAACTGCAGTTCGAAGTTGAACGCTGGGTCGCAGCTGAAAGAACGCACTCACGTTGTTCTACTGATGAGGTATAGGCTTTGAGGAGAACCACAGCTAACATGGCAAGTGTCTGTACATCGCGAGTCGCGCAAAATTCCCCGTGCCTATGCAACCTAGTGAACCTCGTTCTACTAAAGATTGGAAACGACCAACAATTCATTAATAATTTGGCGAGCAACCACCCCAAAGATATTTTGTGTTGCCACGTGAGCAGGGAATAGGCTTTGCAGCGTTCTAAACATTCTCTCGTGCGCAAATTGTCCATGTTCCCTGGCGACGTTCGCATTGAATCGACACAGATTCTCCACTGTACTTGCTTGGAAGATATACGCCGCGGCGACCTTTCGCCGCGCAAGCGAAATATCGGACGACACTTTAATGAACACAGTACTTCGTCGCGTAGGAATCATGGAAACATTACTGCCCTGGTCGTTGGCAGTGTTGTCCATCGTCTCTAGAGTGAAGTCGCGCTGTAACCTTAGCTGGGAGAAAGTGAGAAGGTTGGTCATGATACGCAGCGTATGTTCGCTGTCTCCCGGCCGTCGAAAGTCCACTTCTGGACGCTGGTCTGTAGCCGCGAATCCAAGACGGCGGACGGCATCAGATAGTAATGCGGGGGGTTGGAAAAACCGTGATGTGTGGGGTGAGCGTGAAGCATGGACGGGGGAGCCCGAAAGTTCACTTCCCCCGCCGATTTGATGGGGACGAACTATCCGAGGCGGTGCTCTGAAGAAGCAGATTAATTCCCCTGGCCGAGAGGCGTTCCGTGAACAGGTAATACACGGAGTAAAAGGAAAGGACTCACCATTCGGACCAAAAACACCCTGTGATGTTCTTGGCTCCGCCAGGTTCTTGTTGTTTCTCAGCAGTGAGACTGTGAAATCCCTCGACTTTCTCGTAGTCGGCTCCTCTTCTTCGGAAGATGACTCCGACCTCATGTCCACTGGAACGCCGACCTGTTCATTTTCGTCCCCAAATAACAAAAATCTGAGGCACGCCTCAAGACACGGTCGGCGACGCTCTCTGATGGTCTTGAGGCGCCGAAGCATGAATGCTCGGTTTTGCATCGATATTAGTGGACTGCGCTCAAGATCGATTTCAGGCGTGCCATCAGGATGGGGAGCATGAGGGTAACTTTTCGGGAATCGGAAGGAAATACGAATAAAGACAGATGAAGACTCTCCCCAGGGACCGTGTAGACCCAATGTACAAGCGCGCTTTTTAGTGAGATCGTGCTGACAAGAATGAGCATGGTGATATGAGAAACGGAGTAACTCACCTTCTCAAGCCGAACCTTGGAAGTAGAAAGCTTCGTGAGTACCGATCTGATTCTAGCACTCATTAGCGCTCATTCACGTGGCGCAACAAAGGAAATACTCTTACTCGTCAGGCAAACTCTGAGCTCCCTCAACCTCTTTTCCTTCCCTGATCTGACTCGAGCTTCTCCTCCTCTTATGCCCCTGCCCCATTGTAGTCTCGCCATCCCTACCATGGGAAGCCCTCGACCTTGACCCACTACTCACCCCGCTGTCTCTGCCGGAACTCTCGTCCCTCTTTCCCCCGACCCGAACACTCGCCAACCACGTGAACGCGTCCATACCCACCCGAGTACCCTTCCCGCCGCCTGCATGACCTCGTGACATTGTCATTGTCGTGCTGGGAATCTGGATGGCTCGTTTGTCTGGTTGTAGTTGACTTGAAGTTTGGTCGCCTTGGTCATCCCGCACGCGAGCCTGAAAATTCTCGTTGATGACTTGTGAGTAACGAAGGTGCGTTGGGTGCTGCGCTACGGACGACCCTGGATCGAACAACAACATTCCCTTCCCTCTCGCAGCGCTCCCATGATGCGGTTGCAGCACGGGGTTCGCGGGTTTTTTTACGCCGGGTGTGGGCGCCGGACCAGCTCGCACTTCTGCTAATATGCTTCGCGAACCAACTGGAGCGGATAGGGCTGGGACCGAGTCTGACCCTTCTGGGACATGTCGGAAAGACCGGTGGGATCTTCCAAAGTCCGTAAAGAAGTGTGATTGAGTCACTTTGGAAGACCTGTAGCCCGTTTTCTGATATCGGGACTGGTAAACATTGTCAATTACGGGATGCTGGGGATATACTTGCCTCCATAGTCTCGGAATCCATGGGCCAAAACCTCAAAGTTCGATCTTTGGACCATGTTATTAGCTGATACTCTCCTTCTGCGATGGACATGAGCAATCGTCATCGTAAGCTCTGGTGAGCTACCATAGGGTGGAGGGACGCACCCAAGCCTCCCTTTCTCCAGACAAATTCTTTGACTACGTCTGTATGGCCCTCAAATATTTCCACCGGCACCATGTTGTTGCCGGTCGACCACATTTCAAGGGTTGTTTCGCCTCTTTGGGGAAGACTCAATATGCCTCTTCCAAACGGGAGATCGCGTGCTCTCCATACGGGATAACGTGTTGTAATCGTCG
>JBBPJQ010000131.1:0-36235 GCA_038088795.1 Boletus rex-veris
AAAAAAAACGATGCCTTTTTTTTTGCGGGGAGAGATGTGGGACAACATACAGAGCATATGGATACTCGCACAACAAACACATATTACACACACGAGCAGGGCAGGGCCGTCATGTCCTTGGGAGTGATATCGCAGCGGCGTGCACGTTCGACATCCCATTTGGAGGTCGCACTTGCGTCGTCCGCTTGAGTTGTTGTTCCATTTTGATCCGCTGTTTCCGGACGTCGTCGTCCTTGAGCTTCACGTTCGCAGCGAGCACAAGCAACTCGGTCGCAGAAGGTAGACATGCCGGAGGCGGATGAGCGAGGTGTGCCAACGCAGCTTCTTCCGTTTGTGCTTGCAGTAAAAGATGGCGCACGCAGTTGACCACGACGAGACCCACGCGGAACAAGTATGATACACCTACAACATGGACCCGTCCATCTCGACAACGCTTCAAGATGAGTAAGAGCGGGCTCACCGTCGTATAGAAACAAGTCCCACACTCGATGCAAAAGGTCCGCTGAAAGGCTTCCGACGAACAATGTGGAAAACCTGTACAATATGAGACACCGCGTCCCAGCTACTTTGATGACAGAAAACACTCACCACGGCCGCGTGATGCTCGCAGGGGCTATCGACAGCTGCACGTACAGTTTCTTCGTGAGCACAGGATCGATGGCTTCGAGCGCCTTGCTAAACAAAGACGCATCGATCTCGATCTGAACAGTGTTGGTCGCAAAGTAAGTACGCAAGTGCGCATCCATCATCGAAGCAAATATCCAAAAAGCGTCTTCTTCAGGTGCGAGCAGCAACAAGTGACCAGCGATAAACGTCAGCCCTGGAACCAAATCAACGTCAGACTTGAGGTGTCACAGCGTGGGACAAGAACGTTACCACTATTATATTGGAGGTCAGGCACCATGCTGAGATAGGCTTGTAAAAGTGAGACGAGCGGCCCTTGCGCCGTATGCAATTGAGGCTGCTCAGGAAAACTCCGTTCGGCATCCTTTTCAATCTCTGCAAACACAGGTACGCGCGGTCTCTTTCCCAACTTGGCATACACCCCTGGCAAGGCCCGTGCTTTACTGTCTGTAAGATGACACCAAACAAGGTACCGAACGGACGAGGGCACGCCGTCCTGCAGCAACTTTCTGACTTTCTTGTTCTTGCGGGTATGCGACGGAGGGACGGTAGGGAACACTGCCATCCATTTCAATTCGCGTTGTCGATGCGCATCAATAGACTCGGCAGATTCCGTGGAGGCGGCAGCATGTGTAGGGGCCAACGGCGACCTTGGCGCGCTCGAATACATCGACGCCCCATCGCCCAGGATAGGAGATGCGTCCGGCTTTGCCGAGTCGCCTTCACGACTGGTCAACGTCGAGTCTTGACTAGCCCTACCCGTCACCGGAGGAAGAGAAGGCTTGACGAGCTCAAAGTCCATGTCTTGCACTTGTACCGTCTCGTTCTCCCCACTGACCGTCAACGACATCACGCTGACAGCATCATCGACCTTGGGTCGTACGTTTGCCTTGATTCTGAGAGCTGGAAGACTAAGCTTGGTCCTAAGGCTGACCTCCTGCGCGAGGGGCGACGAACGCGCGCTTTGTGAGGCCGCCTCAGGTATTGGGGGTGGCGACGCCAACGAACGCGAGTCGCTCGAATCAGAGCTTCGTCGTGGCGGTCCCTCTACCGAGCTACCCCGAGGAGGCACATCCAACGATCCCTGCCGCCCTGGCATCAACGGGGATGGTGTCGTTGCACTATGAGGATCCGACGAGGACACCGACATTCTACCCGTCACTCCAGAGGGTCCCGGCATGGGTGATCCGTCCTTGTCCCTGTCTGGACTATTCGCCAAGGGAGAGCTCACAATCGGGCTGGCTAATACTCCATTCGCGTGTGCCACCTGCATCGTGTCGATAAACTGTGGGGATCGCGCCAGAGGCTCTTGTGTAAACGAACTAGGCGGCACTTTGTACTGCATGCTCAGTGGAGGCGATTGTACGACAGGAGAGGTAAGAGCACTGTTCTGCCCATGGTCCTTGTTAGTGTTGTGTAGGACAAGCGGAGATGGAGCATGTCGAGACATCAACGCAGGTGGGAGAAACGCATTGCGTGGAGGCGCAACCGCACCATTCACGATATCCTCCCTCCTCATCACGGGTTCTTCTCGACTACATGAGCGACTCGCATGAGTATCGAAACAAACGTACGAGAACTGGACTGACCTTCGCTCCTCTGGCATAGCAGCAGGTACACGGGCACCAAACGCAGAAAACGACCTCGACCGCGGACGTGCAGCACCAACCTGAGGCACAAATCCTTCCCTCGGTATCGGTAAAGACGGCGACGACGGACCGGGATCTATTCTTCGTGGACCACCCACGTTCGTCACGGTCGTCCCCAACCGTGTCGGCAGTCGCAACAAAGACGCGTCCCCAATACCCAAACCACCCTCGTTCAAAGGCACACCCTCACCCCCACCACCTCTACGTACAGGCACAGAAACAGTCGCTGCTCTCGTGGGTGTCGCACTCGCCGCGTAAGGCATCCCCTTGCCACCTCCCATTTGCGTCTGCGCTCTTGCTGGCGGCGTAGGCAACGGGGGCAACGGGTCCAGTGAAAACAGGATCGGTACGGGCACCATGCTCGCGTTCAACTCGGGTTGACATCGCGCGAACAGCGTCATCGGTGGTCTCCTGGCTGGGCCTTGACACGCCGCGATCGACAGACTGCGAAGCTGGTGAAGGATGTGTGTTGAATAAAACGTCGTGCCGGGGGGTGTAGGCTGATGCGTCGTCGTGTTCCCCGGGCCAGGTTCTGACAGTACCGGAAAAGTGTACGGTTGGGGGATCGACCGTCCGTACATGGGTCCTTGCGATTGATGGGCTACCTTGGGAGCGTTCGGGTGTGGAAGGAACATGGACGTCCGGGCGAAAGGGTGCGGCGAATGGCTGGGTGGGGGACGCGGTCTTAAAAAAGGGCTCTTCTCTGCGTCATCTGGTCTGTCCGCTGAGGACGAGGCTTCTCTGGGGTCCGTAGCGACCGTCGCCTGAGCCACGTTTGGAGTCTGCGACGACGGCAGTAAGGGAGGTGCTGCCTCCATTGCCAAAATGGGATTATTGATTGAAATATTGATGCCGGTGACATGCCCTTGGTCATCATCTACGACGATCGTACGCACAGCTGTATCCTCGCTCGATGAAGGATTGGCCAGGGCCAGCGCAGGTACAACAAGGAATGGCGCAGTGTCAGACGACAAAGTACGTTCGGCCTCCACCTTGGCCCTCAGTGTAGACGCCATTCCTCCACCGTCAATCGGCGACTTGGGCGGCCCTTCAACGGACGACATAGTCGACTTGCCCGATTTGTTGCTGTATCTCCGCCCACAATCTTGATCTGATCCGTCCTCCAAGTCCGTGAACCTCGACGAATGCGGCGATCCAAATGTCGTATGCAACAGCGGCGAGAGCGCCGTATGGTTCAGAGACGTAAGCGGTCTTGCTACATGGACTTCCTGACCTGGTGCATCGTCTTCTTCCGCCACCCCAATCACCTCAATATTCAAGCCAATCACGCCAGTCTCATCCTCCGTGGATCCATGCAAGACTCGCTGCTCTCTCTCCCCGTGATCATCACCACCTTGCATATACCCATCGTGAACGATCTTCAGTCGCGATTCTGTCCGCACGGGAACGTGCACCGGGACAGCAGGGAACTGGGCTGTCAGGGGCAAGTCGTGTGTTGATTCAACCGATGCAGACCGTCTCATCGAAGGACGCGTGAATGGCATCGAGGAAGACATGGAGCTCGACGAGCTCTCAAGGCTGGGCCTCGGGTAGCCATTCGTCCCATCGCTGCCAATGCTCGGTCGAGGCGCATCGACACCCCGCTGATCAGGTGGAACAGGCATGGGAGGTGCGTTCGCGCGTGCTTTCGACGACGCCTTGGACGCGCCGGAAGCTTTGGAAGCGACCGAAAACCGCTTGGATGCGAGGGAATAGCGCGAGTACCGATAGTCGTCATAGATATCGTCCCAATAAGCACCGTCGTCTTCGTCTTCCTCATTTCCGCCTTCATCTTCCTCTTGGCCATTTCGGCGATCTCCGTTGAAACCATGGACACTGATAGGTGAGGTCGGGGTATACCGTGTCCATGCCATGGGTGTCGTACCGCGGTTCTCACCAGAGACACGGGAGGTGTTCCCATTGGCACCCACACCCACATGGCCCCTCTTCTCCGCCGGCTTCGCATCATCCTCATCGTCCTCGCCACCCAACGCACCCATCAACGACAATCCAATGCCCACTTCCCCATCCGAATGCGCTTCTTCTTCTTCTTCTTCTTCCTCGGCCTTCTCACCTCCACTCCTTGTCTCCTTCTCGCTCTCATCCAAACCAAGTACACGCTCCCCTTCGTCCTCCGAAAGCCCATACGCACTCTCATCCCCATCTTCAGGATCCTCCAACTGTCGACGGAACGCGTCGAACGTCGACAAACGCGTCGTATCTCCTTCTTCCACCTCGTCCCACATCTCTTCCGCGCGCTCGTCCCCAATCTTATCCCCATCGCGTCGTCCATGTCGGTCATCCACGTGCACCGTCCCCGACATCGACGATGGTAAAGACGACGACAACGCTACCAATGGGGACATTCGCCCACTTGCAGCGGCCGTCGCAGCCGTTCCCATGGATGGGCCAGTACCTGCCTTGGGAAGGGACGCAACAGGAAACGTAGGCGAAGGCAACGATGCCGAGGGCAAAGGTGGTAGTGGCGAAGTCGGGGGCGGTGAAAGAGGTGCACGAATTGGTTGACCTACACCGAAAGGAGACGAAGACGTTGGCGGGGTGCGTACGATGGGCAGAGTAGGCGCGTTATTGCGGTTGGTATTGGCACCCGTACATGGACTGGGCAGGGAGGAAGGTGGGGTTGAACCATATGGACTCGAGCTATGAGAACTCAATCCAGACGAGAACGTGTACTGGGACTGAGTATTCGACCCATGTTGTGGGAACGCGGGTGAACGAAAACCAGGAGACAGGGAACCTGAGCGTGCGAGTACGGGCAAGTTCAGTGATGACGGCAGATTACGACATAAAACGGAACGGACCTGGAAGACCAGGGGAACGTAGCCCAGGCGTCAACGAACCTGGTAAACCGGGTGACAGCGACCCAGGGAAGCCGGGAGACTTTGGCGACAGAGGTCCAGGGGACAACGCACTGGGCAACGCAGGAGAAGCGGACGTCGACCGCGGGGTTTCCCCAGACGGCGTGGGAGGTACAGGGAGCGGTGATGATGGAGGGAGGCCAGGCGATGGAGTCAGTCTAGGCGACTTGGTCAGTCGTAGGGGCGCAACGGGTGAGGCCAGGCTTGTTCTGTCGTCACCTATTCCCAAGGGTGGCGGAACGAGTACGAAGCCAGTTTCATGCATGCCAAACTTGCTCAGGTCGAATTGCCTTGCCTCCAGTTCTGAGATGGACCCGACTGATCCAAACGAACCGTTGACCGTTTCGGGACCGTACGTCGACGACGATGCAAAGGATGTGGAAGTAGTCGCTGATATTGAAGACGAAGTTGATAACGAAGTTGAAAGCATCGCATTCGCCGTCGACGAAGCAATAGAGAGCGTTGTGTCGGACATCGAAAGTGGCACGGAGGCACCATTCGCTTGGTCAACGTTGCCGTACTTAGCCTCGTCGCCCGAACTGATGGAATACAATGACCCATTTCTGGATCTCGCCCTCTCGGAAGCCGAGAAAACTGTCGTAGCTGTCGACGCTTCCGAGTATATTGATGCCGACCCTACGGAAAAAACGGAAGCACCTGAAATCGATGTAGCCATCTGTGGCGATTTGGCATGCCCAGATATCATACTGGAAGCACGCGAATCTTTGACAGTGGAGGTATGCGACGTGCCGACCATGGTAGTACTGCGAGAGTCGGGCAAAGCGGCTGGTGAGTGATCCTCGGATGAGGTCGAATAGGACAGCATAGGTCCATGCGACCTGGAATAGGTGGGCGAAGGTGTTTGGTTTGCCCTCGATCCTGGCCTCGAATTTGATGGTGACTCTGAGGCATGCCGTAACCTCTCTCCATAGAGATCCGTTCTTGAACCGTTTCCCTGAACCACAGAGATGGACATCCTACTGTCAACACCGGGGCCGACGCTACTCCTCTTTGCCATGACGGGCTTCTTCAGCTTGCCATGAAACCGCACATCCTTGCCAGAAAATCGACCAACGACGCCTTCGCAATGGCCCTATGTAACACAGTACGTCAGGCGTGAACAACAAAACGACATGGACAACACACCAGATAAATACCGGGCTCGGGTAGTTGCATCAACACGGTGATCGCGTCGTCCTACAAGAGAGCGTCATGTCAGTACCGCACAAAAGACAAGTCCAATACCACGCGCATTCTCAAGCACAGTAACCATCCCACCGACATGACGACCATCATCGTCCAATGACAAACCCCATCCATCCATTCCCAAGATGGACCAAGCGACCGCCCATGACCCACAAACGAACCAGACTTGCCTTGAGAAACATCAAATCCTCACCCATCTCTTGAGCGATACAATCCACAAGGGCAGTACACTTGCCGATACCACCCTTGGCTGCAAACCGCGTCCACCGCGCGAGCTCGTGTGCGTCCATGCCAAACGTGTATGCTTGAGTGAGAGATGGAGATGACGACGGGAAGCGCGGGCTGAGTGGGTGGATGACGCGCGGTGGGTAGTAGTAGAAAGTGGAAAGCGCAGCGCGTGGACAATGTTGCGTTCAATGCTTTTCGCGGGTGACCGGTGACCAAAAGACGGAAGGGGAACGACAGTCTGGTGAGAGCAAACGATGAGACCACGTCACGACTCGGATGACGATGCGGATGGAGTGGAAGAAGCTGCACAATGATGCGGCATACGCGATATGCGGTCCCGCTGCTGCTAGTTCCGACCGTAATAAAAGTAGCTAGCTCACGGTAAAAAAAAAAAGGAGAGAAAAAAAAAAAAGGACCTCGAGTCTAGACCCCATACTAATGCTAAGCGACGACGTAAAGGAACTTATACGCACCTCGAATACCCCTCGTCAATGATGCCGCCGACGACGCTTGGAAAAGAAAAGAAACATTTTGACAGCGTAGGTGGCACTGCAAACCTGACACGTGCTACATCCCTCCAAGCTCTAACTAAGTTGACAGATCAATTCATCTCGAGCCTGTTTCACTTCTCAATTTGGAGCACTGGGGCGTGGATCACTTCAGGACATTTATGAAGATGATGGCTATGTATAGAATGACTAACGTGAACATGACATGTAGTAAATACTGCAGGATCCATAATACATACATTGGATTACTCGTAACCATCATATCATTGACCATGACTCGTACGTGTAAAGCAAGACAGACAAGCCTAGTGAAAAGTCATGACCGAAACTAAAAAGTATATTGTGAAGCGAGTGAGAGAAATGGATCGCTTGCCTATGCATTCTTCATCAACGACTGAAAAGACTAAATCCAAACTCGTGTTCCTCATCCACCGGAATCCGGTTCGCCACACTCATCGGCCGAGGTTGTATCCCAGACATCGATGACGACGACGACGACGAGCGCGACGGCTCCACATGAATCAACCCATCATACGCGCGAGTGCTCCGCCAATCCCTCGAAGACTCGTTCGAATTCGAAATCACCATCGTCGGTGAACGTGCATCAAAACTTGACTGCTGCTGTTGTGGGAGAGGCGGCGGCGGCGGCAGCAGCGCGGTAGAACTAGTAAACGTCCCGGAAGACGGTAGCACAAACGGAAACACGCTTTCTCTTCGCGGCATCGTCGGTGCGTCCAGAAACAACGCCCCAGATCCAGATCCGGGCCCTCCACTCGCCATCGAGCGACGATTACCCTCATCAACAACCATACTCATACTCGAGCTCGTACTCATGCTCGAATCCGATCCTTGGCCACGCAACACCGACACGAACCCAAACGGACGCACACCAGTCCCGTCATTCCTGCCAGCCGTCGGTCGAGACGTCGTCGTCCTAGGTTGACTCGAAGGTGGTACACGGTGATGATACTGTGGCGGTTGTGGCTCTACAAACATGTCGTGCGTACGTGCTGGTTCGTGTGGTTCGCGCGGATGTTGCTGTTGCTGTTGCTGTTGCAGTTGAGTCCGTAAGCGCTCCAGGTAAATGTTCCGCGTGTCGCGTGTCGCTGGCGGGACCGGAGATGAAGTCGACGACCACGAGTCCGTATTCGTCTCTCTTCCATCGTTCATCAACCGGTCAAACACCATCGCCGCAAACGAAGCCGGTCTCCCATTGTTCGTCTGCGGATTTGCTTGCGGGGGTCTGCTACTCCCAGAGATGGAGCTGCTCGCGCCATGGTTCGTCTCGGACGTCACAGGATTTTCCCGATATGGATATGGACGTCTCCGAGCAGGCGCAGGTTTTGGAGATGCCTTGACTTTTTCGCGACATACAGGACACGTATTGGCTGTCCTCAACCATTGCTGGACGTAGACAACGTCATCAGTACAACCGAAGAAAGCACATCTTCAATGACACCCACCTCCAAACAATTCTTGTGCAACCAGTGCGTACACTCTATTAGCTTCGTCACCACGTCCAAAGGCCCGTACTAGCAATTGTCAACCAATACGTCTCTAGAGAGAATAACTGGCACTCACGTCGTCCAAGCAGATGGGACACCTCGTTTCACTATCTTCCCTTCTCCACTCTTTAAACGTCCCAGTCGGAAGAGACGCGATCACCTCTTCCGGCGTCGCTTTAGAACGAACCTCACCCAACATGCTCGACAACGACAACAGCGCCTCATAGGAATCATCAAACATCTCGTCCGGCTAGCATATCGCCCATCAGTCCCCACGCATACACGGAGGAAAAACACACGCACCATGTAATCACCAAAATTACCCCTCCGCCCCATTGCAGCTCTCAACATGCCAGGTCTAAAGACACGCATACCTTCACCACCCCTATCCAACTGCAACCTCTGCCGTAGTGTCCGCAAACGCGAGCGCTGCTCTTCAGCACGACTCACCACCTCGGAACTGTCGGGTCGCGAAGAACCGCTTGTGGACGGAGGCGGCGGGAGCGCGCCGTTGCGAGGAGCACGCCATGGCGCATCGCGCGTCATCACCGACGACTCTGCAGCACCAGCACTGACAGCCCATGGTGGCGGGCCCGGCACACTGCGCGACTCGTGCTCGAGCACGTTCGCACTCCCAAAGACCAATGACGTCCTCCGACGTTGTTCCGCCACCTGCGGACGAGCCCCAAGCGGTCGGGGAGGCGATCGTTGTCGCGATGACATGTCCGTCCCACTCGAAGACGACTGGGGATTCGCAAGTCGCGCCAGCCGAGAACGTATCGAACCTCCCAAGCTGAGCGAACTTCTCCTATTTTCTCCCGCAACTTCGGGCCCGGGACGATTGCCACTTCCATTGCCACTCGCACTCCGAGGTCCAAGGACCTCGTTTCGGGGAACGACACTGGAACCCGATGCCAGCGCACGAGTTTGGTTCAGGGGATGGGGTGGGTGGTACGGCTGCCCAGTCCCAGGTGGCGCGTTTCGTCGCCCGTCCTCATGTGAGCGATAAAATGTCTCGAGAATTCTTGCTGGCAGAAACCGATCGCGCTCTGTTCTTTCCGGAGGCGCAGACTGGTTGTTACTTTCGTACGAGGTTCTTGTTTGTCCAGGAGGTGCCGATGGTATAGGCCGGGGGAACACCGTCGAGTTTCGATTCGGGAGCGGAGGGAGTGGGGGAGGATCATAGTTGACGTTATTATCTCTACGCAAACCAGCGAAACTGGGTCGAAAACTGAAGTTACGGGGCGGTGGAGAATAGTCGGGTGGAGGGGTGTTGCTAGGAGAGACAAAGTCAGTACATCATATTACTACCGCACTGTAGACCTCTTACCCAGCATAGGGTTGTGGCCGAAACCACTCTGGGGAAGGTGGACGCTACATGGTATCGCACTCAGATCAAGGTCACCAGGTCAAAATAATACATACTGTACGCACGATGTCATCCAAATCCATCTCGCTTCCACTGTCCTCGAAACCGAGTCGTGACGCAGAACGTGACTCTCCAGGGATCAGCGGAGGTACCACAGGCACGCTCGTAGAGAAAGAAGCTTGGTCCACTTCGGCGTTCCTCCTCAGCGAGTCCCTAAACATCCCGGATTGGAAAGAAGACAGATTCAAGTTGCTGTACGAATACTGTTGGCTGTTGTTCGTCGTCGTAGCCAATGAGCTCGCATGGGGCGTTACAGTGCTCGACCCAGCTCCAACTTGACCCAAGGACGGTCGAGGCAGTGCCAACGAAGTGGGCACAGGAGGGTGCGACGACTCTTCTCTCGCAGAACTCGTCGAGGTGAGGCTTGAACCAGAAGTGAAACTCCTACCTCGGACATCTTGACTCAACCGGTCTCTCAGGCGCTCTCTCTCCCTCTCCCATTCCCACACTCTTTCTCGCTGGCGTTCCCGATCTAGCTGCCTTTCTCGTTCTCGTTCTCGTTCGCGTTCTCGTCTTTCTCTTTCTGCCGCACTCGGTGCATCCCAGTCAAGCAACCAAGCCTCAGCCCCTTCCTCCCTCGCGATCCTCTGCGTCTCCGCAAACAACTCCGAGAACGACCGTTGGAGAGACGTCGACGTCACCGGTTCTGTCCTGTTCGTCGTCGACAATGGCACATGCGTAGCACCAAGCGGGGGGAAATGCATGCTCGTTCCAGTCCCTGGCGCGCTCTCCACAGGACTCGATGGCACCGGCGATGCAACACCTCGATCGCTATTCTCGCGCTCACGCTCGCCCCGCGAGCTACTCGACCACCGACTGTCCGACTCGTCGTCTGCATCAAAGCTCGATCGACGGAATCGCGCGTGAAACCGCTCAAGCGCAAGCGCGTGTCGTCGCTCGGACGCACTTTCAGACATGAGGGAGTTGGAAGATGGGATGGACGTCCACGAGGAATGCAAGCGAGCGTGGTCTTGTGAAGAGACTTGGTTGGCGACTGTGGTGGTGGTAGGTGCAGGTCCCCTCGACCTCTCGGTGTGGGTTCCATGTCCACGTGGGGGCACGAGTTCTATTTGTCAGTCGTATTACTCAGTTTACAAACACAAACATCATTACGATGTACATACCTTCGATATAAGTATATCGCGATGCAACAGGTTCTCGGACCGGTGCTAGCCTGTTTCGATCCTGGGAGGACTCGCCGATGTTGAAGACATCGAAGACAGAGGGGACAGATTCCCGCTCTACAGAGTGCTCCCTAATGACTCTAACGCGGTTGCCAAGGCGAGTTTGTGACACCCCTGCTACTCAAAATTGAGTAGATATCCGAGTGGGAAAAAGCGACTACTTTACCTGGTTGCTCGCTTGGATGATCCAGACGGGACGGGACCTCGCGATCTGAACTCGGCACTGGGCTATCGCCTCGTCTACGCGATCGGCCATTGACAGAGTCCCCACCGCCGTATAATGTACGATACCTGAGTAGGACATCATCAGTAAAAGTGGATGGCGGTGATGACGACGACGGATTGGGTGGAAAGACTAGCGGGGACAAGCTCCTGGGTACGTGTCTGATGTGGGAAGTGGAAGGGTGTGCGGAGAACTCGACAGAGACCGACGATCGGGTGCCCAGTCGCGTAGTATTTTCGGTGGACGACGGTCGGATGAAAGCAGGCGTAGAACTGGAAGAAACGACATCTCCCACGCGATCATGTGTGGTAAGCGATGAGCCGCCAACAGAGGGGCGATAAGAAGGATAGGGTGGATAGCGAGGGACATTACTAAAAGTGGGAGGGAACGACGCAGAGGGGCCGCTACCGGATGCAGTTGAGGCTGCCGCTGCAATATTAGCACTATCTGAAAAGGACGGAACAAGGGAGGAGCGTTAATTGATTCAAGCTGGTCTAGATGTGTGGCGTACTGACCGTTGGAAGACGCAAAGGTGGATAATGAATTGAGGGTTTCGCTGGGTGCAACTGCCACGGCGGATGAGGCAGGGTCTGACGTAGTGGAAGGTGGTAGGCTAGAACTGCCATTTGAAAGAAAGTTCGGTGGATCAGAATGCCAATGGTCATTTAAAGGGTTTGGATCTCCGTCAACGGAAGGACCCAGAGATGGCAATGGTGAGGAACGTGTAGCTGCTAGGGAAGTTCGGAGAGCCGCGATTTGGCGGTCAAACTCTGCGAAACGCTGTAAAGAAGTACGAAGGGTATCTTCTGGGGTTGAAGGAGTGGGAACATGGGGACGTTGGGGCTGGGTAGGTGGGATTGGAAGATGTAGATCGGACATGTGGACATCATGGGTAGCGACAAAGGAAGGGGGCGAGGCCACAGGATGGATTGGGCAATCTACTGCGTTCGTAGGCAAGGTAGACGGGCCATCGGAGAAGATATCGCTACGTGAGCTGGACTGTGCGGTGTTGTAACCACTCGAAGAGGATGGATTGGACGAAGAGTCATCTATGCTGGAAGAACTTGTACTCCGCGCTCTCTTGTTTCTCGCTTCTGGGTTGTGCGGGCCCGTCGAGGACGTTGTACTGGAGAAGCGATTGTTGTTGGAGGATGAGGATGTGCCACTGGTGGTGGGCTGGATGGGCATGGAAGTGTCAGGGTCTGAATCATACCCGCCACACTCCTCGAACGGGCGCTTTCCATGCGGATGGATATTGACACGGTGCAGATGAGTCGACGGATGGTAGCCCGAGGACGACATCTAGCAATGGGCTCGACGCGGACGATGATAGTGGAAGGGAAAGGAGGAGAATCGGTGCTGAGACTGGTTTTTTATTCTTTTTTAAATTTTTATTCTCTTATTGAACCAGAGAATGAAAAGGGCGATGGTAGTCTCGTCCGAGTTACGGGTCACCGGCTGCGCGGCTCCTGGATCGCTCCCACTGCCACCACTCTCGCAGGGACCTGGTCTTGGTAAGTTCTAGCTTGGTGACCCAGCCCACTGAATAATCCATTCAAACCAGGATTTATTTCACAAGCAATGTTATTGTATGAGAATCCCGGGCCGTTCCCTCCCCCTGGTGCGAGAATCTCACTGGTACTATGCTACATGTGGACATCACGCTGGTTATGGCGTGCGCCATGGGCATGATGTATCGTCCCACTGCGGTGGACGGGGCTATAACCATCGTCTGACGCCGCGCGAGGCAGTGGCGAGAGGGGCATTGTCCATATCTCACCCGGTTTCACTGGCACAGTCCATTGTGATGGACTTGAAACCCCGGCATGGCCCTTCTGCACCCGTTCCACGGCATTCTCGAATGACTCCCTCATTCTCTGTGACATGCCGACGTCAGCGAGCGTTTCGTCAAAGCTGGCATCGATCGACTCACTCTCAAACACCATAGTGACGTGCAGCAGCACAACAGCACAGCTATCAACGCTATGGCCACCATGACACCCACCACCAACCCACTTTCCCTCCCAAGTGTAATACCCACCACCACATTCTCGCTCCCAACGTTGTGCATCCGGGTACAAGATTTCATGTTGGTTGCTGCGGTCGTATTCCCGGCTGAGCTCACTGTGATGAGCCGAGTCCATATGATCCGACCAACATTTCGATCCGAAAAGCCAACTTACCCTGCATGTTCTGAACCATTACCACAGCCCATTTCGATCCGCTCCCGGCCGGTACCTCTGCTCCTATCCCTGTACCCGACGTTTCAACTGCTCTTGCCGCGGTTGGCACGGTCATCTCGTCAGGACCGACGTTTTGTGCTCTGTAACGGTGTGTAGGATGGCATTTCAGTGTTCCTTCAAACCTGTCAGCGTTGCACACCACGTACAATCTAGCATTCAAGCGTCCACCCTCTAACGGCCGTGTCCTCGTGGCATCCAAATATGTATCGTCCCTGGCCCTATGTAACTCCGTCGGCATCGGTCTCCCCGTGTTGTCCGACATCGCTTCGGATGTAGGTGCAGCATTCGTCCTCATGAGTCCAGCAATGGCCAGAACGGACGCCGATAACCGGGTTATTCTCATGATGGTGTCAGCGTTGATTGCAAGGCTTCAGGTTGAAATCCCGGGGCAACTACGTCTTTGGCGTTGGCTCGTGGGCTTCAGAGGCATCTTGACGCCCATCTTTTGTCCCTAATAACCTCGGTGACACAAGTACTCGGGACTAGGAGTATGTGCACGACAGCCTGCCAGCTTGCATCCTAGGATGGCACTACACTAGTACTAACACGTGTCACATTTCGTACAGCAAGTTCTCTGGATCGGAGGCCGCGATTTAATTGCACTACTTTTTGCGCCGCGACGGGCAACGCTCCCTTTCATAATTGTGCAAGAGGGGAAAGGAACTTGAAACCTTGCGCGTGCACACATGTGTGATGATGACATCGTCATTTCGGATCTGTCTGACGCCATAAAGCTGTGCGGCGCACCGATCCACAATATACTCGTACCAGCTTTTGTGATTCTTCGTAGCTCCAAGTACGTCGGGATACACGACCATGATGCTGTAGCACTGTATGCTAGTGAACAGGCTCATATAGTATGTATTCGCGCATCGAATGGAACAGTTGACGCTCATGTGGCAAAGGGCACACCCGAGACGCCCATATCTTTTTGGGGTCCTTGTGTGCATGTGTCTCTTATCTTTCTGGGTCGTACGTACGCCAAGGAGCCTAGATCCCCTCCATGACCCACATACTTACAGTCAGGAAGCACATGATATGTGTGTGTCATGCAGTGAGGTACCAAGCTCCGGTCGAGCCCTATCCGCCGTTGGGGGTGGCGGGTCATCCAGAGAGTGCTAGTCCCATTGCCCACATTCCCCGCTGAGCTGAATGAGACGTTCATCAATTGTCTATCATTCACTATGTCAGGGTACAGTTTGTAAGCCCCCGATTATAAAGTAATCAATTTACTCATACTCTCATAGCCATGATATAAGCAACAGACGCCAATGACAAACCCACCCTCTTCCGTATTGGCGGTCTCCGACTATGCAACAAAGACTCGGTGGTCAATGGACTGGCCGACGGGTATGATGATGGATATACTTACGAATGGTGCACAACGAAAGCTGTCCATACCCGTGACAACGAACATTACCCGACGGCTTCAGGTCATTGTGCTCCTTTGAAACGTTGTTAAAACGCGCCCATAACCTTCCGGAAAAAAAGGACATCGAGCCCAATGACTAATATAACCTGTCAACAGGAGAGCTCTCTTCCATTGAACACGGCCGTCGGGAAAACGGCGATCAACAACAACGTTTCTACCCACAACCACCTCTGAGATCATACTACTCGTTATTAATAAGAATGCCTCGCCTTGTGAAGAGCACTGTCATGTAAGCACCACCTCCGAGGTGCTGAACCACCATGGTTGCGTGTCGGAGTCGTCAGCATGCTTCCCGTTGCTGATTTCTTGTTGATTAGGTATCTAGGTCCAAGAACAGATACATCAACATGATAATCTAGACGGGATCAAAACAACAGCACGATCGACACGAGGTTCACGTCCCCAGAAAGAAGGTTGAATAAAGCAGTGGGGTACATTCCCAATATACATAACATGGTACCTTCCCTAAGGGCGTATCCAGACATGATCGACACATACCTTTGAGACACGGCGGATGGGTGGGCAACTGTGGACTACCAACTGGAGAGATTAATTGTCGGCGAACAATATTGACCTTCTGGTTTCAACCAAGCGAGCACTCTCTGAGGCAGTCTCGCAGTCCGAACGTAGTGGCTACTGGAGTTCTTTGAGAAAAGGGGTCCAATGTATTTGGTCCATTGAGAGGAACCAATAGAAATGACACCTTGACAGGGACCTGCCACTGGATGGCGGCCGCGATCACGGTGGGAAAGAACATTGACCCCACGCCCCCCGCCCCCCCACAAGAGTAGTCACGTCACAGCTCTACCGGTAAACAGTCCAAATATGGTGGTATGCCGTACAGCATGCCGGCCGTTGCCGGTGCGAAAGGTACCGGCCGCCGGACTCTAGCCCATGCCCTCGCCTCGATCTGCTCCGGGGGAAAGGAACCTGGAACCAGCCTGAGGTACTCTGATATCGTGCCTTGCTCGTCACCACGCCCTTTCAAGAAACTAGATTTTGGACTTCGCATTATACCTGATGGACAATGTGCCCGACCCCGACACCGAGCGTGATCTGTTCGTTCGCTTCTCCGCCTACACACAACGAGTACGAGTAATGCAAAGCGAGCAGAACGAACGAGGGTCATATATGATCAAGACGTCCAGACTCGTCCACCAGTGACCACATGTCTACAAAACGTCGACGTGCCAATCATGTTCGTCTCACCATCATCCACTGTCTCTGGCACGAATGAGGGCGGTCAGAGTGGGGTGTAGGTCAAGATGTAGAGATCCAGGGAAGTTCTGTTGGCCCTTGCGATACAGACCAACAGCGTTCAACAACCAGCGATTGGAATTTGGGTGTCAGGGGTCTTATGAGTACTTTTTGGAACCCATGTATACCCCGATGGGAGGTACTTGCTAGCACAACGACTTTCCGCGACCAGTCTAGTGAGTGTTAATTCCTTTGGTTTGCCTGCACTCACTCCTCATGTCAAGTAGTCTTTTGAAGATGGGAATCGCACAGACTCAGAGTGTTGAGCAACTTGAACCTCAAGTACTCCTGCCGAACAACCCCTTCGTTCCTCCAAAAGGAGGGATCTGCCTCATCAACAACCTGCCTCCTGAGCTCCTTTCGCACATATTCGAGCTTGGCTTCGCGGATGATGTTATTGAAGACGAAGAAGATATAGCGGACTTCTACTACAACCATCTCGACGCAACGGCCCATGAAATGGATATCTATGATCGTGACGTCGAAATGAAGGAAGACGAAGTTGAAGGAGGTGAAGAGGACGAGGGTGCCTCGGGTGTCTCGGATGAAACCGAATCCTGTCACGTCTTTCCTCCATTCACGCTCGCTGTTTCCCATGTCTGCCGGCACTGGCGCAACGTCGCACTCTCGACGCCATCTCTCTGGACTGCTATTGTAGTCACTCCGGAGGAACGTCCACCGTACGAGCCCGTATCGACGCTATTGGAACGGAGTAAAAGTCTCCCCATAGACATCACTGTCAGTTATGATGACCTGGACGAATACGAGGATGATTTTGAACCCCCTTCCGATGCCGACCTCGAGATACTGTTCGCTATGCTCATTCCTCACATCCATCGCTGGCGAACAATAGAAGTCTCAGTCTCCGAGTACCACCACATGTATGCGTTTCTCAGCGCAATCTCTCACCCTTCCGTTCCCGCAGCTCCACAACTCACGACCCTTGAACTCTATCACTACGAAGACACAGATAACACTGTCACGTTTCAGCATCCCAGGATGGCGAAGCATCTCACCCTTTTCGCTGGTTCGGCCCCTTTGCTTACCAAGATAGTCCTCTGGGGAGTGCATGTCGATTGGGATCAACCATGGGTCGCCTCTGCGTCGAATCTCACAGATCTCGAGCTCGCCCATCATACTGAAGACGTCCGTCCATCTTGGGCTCAGTTTTCCACCATCCTGCATAGTGCCTCTGTCCTCCAGAAGCTCACTCTATGCCAATCAGGACCGTCTGGGGAACCCCCAGTATGGTCCATCGAGCCAACCCCTGGTGGTCCCATGGATGTCAATGCCCCTATTCAACTTGTTCGGGTCACAGATTTCATCCTCGCGTTCCATACACAGGCGCGTTCCATCGGCTTATTCCGCAAGTTCTACCTGCCCGCACTCAAACACCTAACTCTGGACCCTGATCTCATTGATCATGATTTCGGCGACCTTTTCCGTGAACTCGCCAGACCAGTATCTCCAGGCCAAGAACAGGCGCGCAGCTTGGCGAGTCGCCTTGAAAGTCTCAAAATATCCGGACTTCCATGTCACATGGAGTGCGTCGAGATACTCTACGGCGAGCTTCAGAACCTTAGGTCGCTCAACCTTTCACTGTATTTCCTCGATCCTTTCTTCCTCGATATCATTTCCACACCCTGCACGTTACCCGGGCGTGGTGATATTTGGCTCCCTCGACTCGTGACACTCTACGTCTCTGGGGGATCCGGGATTGCTCTCCGCAAGCTTGTTTTACAGAGAAAGGAAGCAGGGGTACCTCTTAGCTCTCTCTACGTGGATCGAGATTCCGAACTGGACGACGAGGATGTAGATTGGTTGAAGGTGAATGTCGAGACATTTGAGTTTTTCGAGGACAGTGATGTCGAAGATGATGTCGTCGATTCCGATGAGGACGTGGATGAAGATGAGTGGTCGGATTCGGACTAGCAAGGTCTGGACTTGCTTGGCGGGGAGTCTTTGGATAGACGTCATCCAGATGGCAGATGTCGAGACGATCGCACTGTAAGCATATTCCCTATTTAAAGAACATATCTCCTGGAATTATCGTGTGATTCACGTACATCACATGGTCTCTAGCTGTCTGGGTCTTACGAGTTCTTCCAGAATCCGTGTACATACAGTACAGTGTACAATGTCAAGATGGGGTTGCTTGGTTGTGGAACACTTCAATATTACTATTGCCCAACTTGAGTTTAAACTCGCTGGCGCTGGCGATAAGGCCCAGTCGACGCGTGTCTGTACGTGTCCATAATTGATCAACCATGACGTTTTCATCCCCCGAACGCATGCGATATATTCCCCGGCACAGTAGTTTGAGACTCTCAGTGGGTACTTCAACTGCGTCGCAGTCTCCATCAATAGTACAGTATCATGGTACTGACAACATCCTCCCTCTCCTTGCACACTCTGACGCAGGTCGGCATTGACCCCGTCTTTTGCAACTGGGGTTCTGATCACCTAGCGATCCTCGAGGATCTCGAGCGCCACCGCGCACGCATTGACAATCGTCACGTCCCCCAATGAAATGGTCGCGTTGAGTGCCGCACAGGGTGTGCGCAGGTGACTGGAAAGCATCGTGCACGTCGATGCTAAGGTTCGCCCATGTCGCACTTTTATCTAATCTTGGCTCTTGCAAGTCCTGATTTATCCCGTTGGCGTCAGAGGGTGAGCTGCGGGGATCGCGCAATGAATGGATTCAATGGATGCAAGGTAGCGATTCCTGTTCTTGTGCATGTGCGTCGTGGCTTTGTCGAGATCCTCCATCACACCCAACTGCTGGAACCGGGTGGAGAGATCAACTGCAAGGTTGTCCGAAGAAATCGACCGATAAGGGTGTCTTGCATCCAGATCCACCGTGGCATCGGCAACATCTACAGTGGGCGCGTTATCTCCGGCGTCGGCATCGGCGGTATATCTGCCGTCGCACCTGCCTATGTCTCCGAGTGTTCACCCAAGGACGTCCGAAGCCGGTCCTGAGCTGGCTGTATCGGGTGGAGAGATCAACTGCAAGGTTGTTCGACGACAATGCTCGATTACGGTGTCCTATCGGTCGAAGGTCAAGGGCTTCTCGCTCGAGTACAACAGCCAGATCGAGGTCCTCCATGACCCCAAGCTGCTTGTACCGACTGGAGAGATGAACCACAGGGTTGTTCAACAACATTGGCCGATCAGGGGTGTCCTTGGGGGCGAAGGTGAAGTGCTTCTCGGCTGAGAGCAATAGCTTCATCAAGATCCTCCGTGATCCTGAACTGGCTGTATCGAGTGGAGAGATGAACTGTCCAACGACATTGACAGATCGAGACGTCCTTGTTGGCAAAGGTCGAGTGCTTCTTGGCCGAGGGAAATGGCCTTGTCAAGGTCCCTCATCACTCCAAGGCAGGTAAGTAGTAAGTCAAACAGATGGATCGCTCAGGATGGTCGGTTGGACAAAGTTTCAGTGCTTCACGATCGAGGTCGATCGCCTCGTCAATACAACTTGAATCCCTCCTCGCCGAAACTCGGCTGCGAGAGAATCTGCTTGCGAATGCAACTGTTCAATCGCTAGGTGTGTTGTTTTTAGTGACTGTGCACGTCGCCAGAAAGACACGTGTACCTTCTGAATCCATGTTGGCTCACCGGAATCATGCAGTACTTATGGTTTGGGAAGACGCTGGTATGCCATGCGCGCAGGCGCCGGGCTTCGAAAGGGCAACAGTACACAGGTTCTATCACATCCAAACACCGCTGGTCTCTGTGCGGCACAAGGGGAGTTGTTAGGCTACTTGCACCCTGCGACATACTATTCCGCACCATCAGAATCGTCCCTTTTCTCGTCCATCACACCTAGCTGCCCGCAGCTATCGTTACGGAAGGACGAAAAGAAAGATGGAATGCCTTCATTAAGTTCTCCGCTCCAGATACGCGACAAGTAGATCATGGCCGTTTCCTTCGGGCACACGCATCTCCTGAATTCCGCGCCTTTTCGATTTTCATCGCCTCCTCGTGCATCAGATGTCTGAATACCCTCCAAGACACCATTGTGAGTGCATCCATCGTGTGTCGAGTACACTTTATGCTTGTAGTTCATTCCGAGTGATGCCCCTGATGAAGCGAGTGCGCCGCATGGTAGCTGTATGGCCGGAGAAGGGAATGATGTAGCCGCGGCAAAGCGTGGAGGGGACCCTTAAATGAAGCGAGTGCAAAAAGAAAGAAGGCAGCTGACGCCAAGTCACGGGGTGGGCATGTTTGAAACAAAATGCAAGGTGGAGGAAAGGCATGGCACAGCCTGAGGATGTGGATAATGCGGCACTGGCAAGGTGAATAAGCAATGGCGAAACATGCTGGAAGAAAACCTACAGGCTACAGCGGGTCATTGGAAGAGGAGGAAAACTGCAAAGCACATTCTTCTTACCTGGTGCGAGGAGTAGTGTCGTCTTGATAAAGCTTCCCGGTGGTCAAGGATAATTCCATGATGTGTGATGGCTTTGCGCTGAGCAGCACGTAGTAGGATGATCGTGGATGAAAAAGCCGGACTTTCAAGTTGCCAGGTCCTATCGACGAATGTGAAGGTACCAGACTCAATTTATGTAAAGCGCCAGCCTTTTTCCCAAACAACAGCGTCGAATCAAGTTCTACAAGCCAGTATGAAACCAAAAGGTATGTTTACCTCCCTTTCAGCGTGAACAGTACTGAAATAATCACATATATTCAAGTTTGCAGGGTACATCGCAGGGTAAAACCTGTCGTCGCCAGGTTTAAACAGATTTCGGCAGCCCGCAGGCGTTCAAAATGTACCCGTTTCATCCTGTCCGTGTACAGAGCAATAAAATAATGTGTCTACTAGTTGAGCAACTGCGTTCACTGGGAGAATCCCTTGTTGCAAGGTTTGAGCGAGAAGGCGGGACAAGTGACACAGACGAGGCAATCATCATAGATCATCAACTACCAGAACCTCCTTGTCTACCCGGTGACCCTAATCGATCGGCCTCTGTGGCCGACGTTCCACTGCCTCTCCGGTGTTGGTACAAGCTGCTCAGAGAAACAATGGACCTTCAGGAGGGCATTGTTCTTGCCCGAGAAGGGCTCGAACTTTACCCACCTGAGCACCTCAGTCGACGGATCGTTTTAGCAATGACTGCGCTTTGGCTCGGCACTCAGCACAGACGAGTCAGTAGAGTGGGATCCATCATCCTCGAGCAAGAAACAGTGAAACTTGGCACGCGAAGGCACCGTGATCGCTGGGTTGCTTTGGACAACATCGCATTCCGTCTCTCTACACGCTACAAGCAGCTCGGGAGAATGGTAGACCTCGATGATGCAATTGCTCTCCGTCGAGAAGGACTCGAGCTTCACCCGCAAGGACACCCTGATCGCATTATGTCTTTGAACAACCTTGGAGCGTGTCTCTCGACACGCTACAACCAGCTCGGGGCAATGGCAGACCTCCATGAGGCCATTTTCCTTGGCCGAGAAGGACTCGAACTTCGCCCGCAAGGACACCCTGATCGCTCCATGTCTTTGCACACCCTTGCAGTTCGTCTCTCGGCTCGCTACGACCAGCTCGGGGAAATGGCGGACCTCGATGAGGCCATTGTCCTCGGCCGAGAAACACTTGAATTTCGCCCACAAGGACACCCTGATCGTTCTGCGTCTTTGAACAACCTTGGATCGTATCTCTTGACTCGCTACAACCAGCTCGGGGCAATGGCAGACCTCGATGAGGCCATTGTCCTTGGCCGAGAAGCACTCGAACTTCTCCCACAAGGACACCCTGATCGCTCCGTGTCTTTGAGCAACCTTGGAGTGTATCTCTCGGCTCGCTACGACCAGTTCGGGGCAATGGCGGACCTCGATGAGGCCATTGTCCTCGGCCGAGAAACACTTGAATTTCGCCCGCAAGGACACCCTGATCGTTCTGCGTCTTTGAACAACCTTGGAGTGTATCTCTTGACTCGCTACAACCAGCTCGGGGCGATGGCGGACCTCGATGAGGCCATTGTCCTTGGCCGGGAAGCACTCGAGGTTCGCCCGCGAGGACACCCTGGTCATTCCATGTCTTTGAACAGCCTCGCAATGTGTCTCTCGACTCGCTACAACCAGCTCGGGGCGATGGTGGACCTCGATGAGGCCATTGTCCTTGGCCGAGAAGCACTCGAACTTTGCCCGCAAGGGCACCCTAATCGCTTCATGCCTTTGAACAACCTTGCAGTGGGTCTCTCGACTCGCTACGACCAGCTCGGGGCGATGGCGGACCTCGATGAGGCCATTGTCCTTGGCCGAGAAGCACTCGAGGTTCCCCCGCGAGGACACCCTCATCGCTCCACGTCTTTGAGCAACCTTGCAGTTCGTCTTTCGACTCGCTATAACCAGCTCAGGGCGATGGCGGACCTCGATGAGGCCATTGTCTTTAGTCGAGAAGCACTCGAGCTTCAGCCGCGAGGACACCCTGATCGCTCCATGTCTTTGAACAACCTTGCAGTGTGTCTCTCGACTCGCTACAATCAGCTTGAGGAGATGGTGGACCTTGACGAGGCCATTGACCTTGGCCGAGAAACACATGAACTTCGCCCGCGAGGACACCCTGGTCGCTCCATATCTTTGAACAGCCTTGCAGTGTGTCTCTTGACTCGCTACAACCAGCTCGGGGCAATGGCGGACCTCGATGAGGCCATTGTCCTTGGCCGAGACGCAGTCGACCTTCGCCTTCCGGGTCATATAGATCGGTCCGGCTCATTGAAGAACCTTGCAAACGCCCTCTATACTCGGTTCATGCAGCTGAGACAAGCAGACGATAAGAAATCCCTATTCACTCTCTATGCTCAATTGGTTGATGCACCTCAATTGGTGTCTTCAACGAATCTGTCTGCCGCTCGCGCATGGATCCGGGTGGCCGAAGAGTTCCAGCACCCCTCAACACTCCTTGCATATGAAACATCACTGCGATTACTCATACATCATCTTGCTGCTTTGCCAGCCTTACCCCAACATCTTATCATTCTCAAAGAGCGTTCAGCTTCGCTCGCAGTGAACGCGTTTTCAGCATGTCTTCGTAGAGGTGCTTGTGTACGTGCTGTTGAACTTCTAGAACAAGGCCGCAGCATCTTTTGGAGCCAACTCAGTCGCCTCCGTTTCCCGCTTGACGATGTCATGGCATCTGGTCCAGCAGGAAAGCTGTTGGCAAACGAGTTCATGCATGTGGCCTCGCTTATTCGCATTGCCCTTGATGCACCTGGTGCAGATCAGCATGGACGACTGTGTCATCTCAACCTTGAGATGCAGAGAACTATCATCAATATTCGCGAACTACCTGGCCTCTCCCGTTTCCTTCTTCCTTCGCTCTTCTCAGATATTCGCCACGCTGCCAGTGGGGGACCTGTTATCATCGTGAATGCGAGCCAGTATAGCTGTGATGCGCTCGTCGTCTTATTCGATCGAGATCCTGTCCACATTCCATTGCAGATCACAAAAGAGAGCGTTCGCGACCTCTCAGTGGAACTCCGTGCTTCGACTGAGCGTGCAAAGAAGGTCGACGTGACGAGAGAGCTCGGGATCCTCTTACGCAATCTCTGGGATCAGGTTGTTTCGCCCGTCGTGGATTTTCTCTTAACGACACTTCCACTACAGTCGCGTATTTGGTGGTGCCCGACCGCTGAGTTCTCCGCCCTACCCTTGCATGCCGCTGGTCCGTATAGGAAGGGTGAACGGAATCTCAGTAATCTCTATATCTCGTCGTACACCCCCACCTTGAGCGCTCTCATCCGTGCTAGACAGCCCGCTCTATCGAACACCGCCAGTGGTGGGAATCGCTTCATTGCCATTGGTCAAGCAAATGCTATCGGCCAGAATGAACTGCTCACCATCGGCACCGAATTGGCCAATATTGGTCAGCGCATCCGTGGTCTTGCTAGTTTCAAACAAATCGAGGGTCCCGAATCCTGCATTTCACGTGTTGCCGAGGAGCTTTGCAAGACCGAATGGGTGCACTTTGCATGCCATGGCCTTCCCAACCGAACACGACCATTTGAATCTGCGTTTGCTCTCCATGACGGCCACTTCACGATCGAGCGGATCATGCGGTGTGAACCAGAGAATCCTCAATTTGCGTATCTCTCTGCATGTCATACGACTGTCGGAGACGAGGAGAGTCCGGACGAGGTGATTCATCTCGCGTCGGCGATGCAGTTCGCCGGGTTCCGTTCTGTGATTGGCACGATGTGGGCGGTAGACGATGCAGAGACGGACAAGATCACGTCGACATTTTACAAACATATGGTGAACGAGTTTGGTTGTCTGGATTATACCCGCGCAGCACTCGCACTGCACAAGACGATGAGATCGGTCAATGTACCACTTGATCAACGGATTCTCTATATACATCTAGGTGCCTAGTTATGTTGTTGAATATTTCCAGCATTGTCAAGCTCCAATTTGTGAAATGTTATACTATTGTGCTTATATTTAGCCTGGCTGCCTGACCATGATGTATGTACCAGACGCGGCAGCGCCATGTACACACGACTGCTTTGGACGAGGGCAAAGTACACTTATCATCAACATGAAGATGGTCTTGCCTCGAAGTTGAGGAGACCCCTTGAAAAGTGCCTCAACCATCGCCCTGTGTCAAGCAATAGCAAATAGCGACGTTTGGACGACCTTGCGGCGTGCTGAAAGTGAAGCCGTCGCATCTGTCGAGGAGAGACAACGACCTCTGTGTCGCTTAGCGACTCATCCTCTCTATTGGATGGCGACACTAGCGTTTGGCGAATGAGCGAGGCTAGACGCATGAACTTATCTGCCAAGTTCTTTCCAGCCGCGCCGGATGCTGTGACATCAGAACAGAGGCGGATGAGTTGGCTCCAAAAGACACCCCGTCCTTGTTCTAGGAGCTCGACCGCTTTGGCGGGGAAGCAGTTACGGAGACAAACCGAGAACGCGCCTACAGCGAGAGACGACGTCCTGCTCTTGAGGATAGTCACGCATCGGCCCGTCGCGAAACGCCCGGAACCGTCGGCGCGGTACGAAGCACGGAAGGATCAACGCGGCGGCGGCGGCAGACGCAACGCGGAGGGTCCATATGCAACAAACTTCTCTCTGAGTCGCCTCTATCCGGGAAAGTTTGCAAGATCGACGTCAATGGGGTGCAAGTTCGAGAAGCCTATCCAACATCTGTGAGTCAGGCAGGCGTTACGACGTTCTGCAACTTTCGGCTGTAAGATCTGCTCAAACTGCACGTAAGAAAACACACATTGACTGTGTGGGTTTCACCTGACTACGACCTTCGATGATGCATACGGAAATCGATTGACCAGTCAAGACGTTGCATTCACTTGTCAACGTTTTGAAAAGTAGTTGGGACCGGCGCACAGAGCTGCCACACAGTAGCAGCGCACATGAAGAAACTGATCACCATTAATGTATCGATACGATACACAGCACGTGCACGCCCGTCCCATCCATCCTTCTCGATGCCAGTTCACTCTTAATCGCCGTGTCCTGCTGGGGATTGGAATCATGATACGGGTATTGAGTGATTGTCTGACCCAGGAGAAGGTCAGGTCGTGACTCGGAACTCACCAAACTGCTCCGCATCGGACGAAAATCTCTCTCGCACATGTCCAAACCAACGTCTCCAGGTCGAGGCGAGATCCGTTGAAAAGGTCGCCATGTAGCTCTTCAGGTACTCTGTAATCACGCCAGTGTCTTCCGCGAGCTATCGCGATATCATCACAGGGATGTTGTTCGAAGCTGTCGACTCACAATTCCGACAACTTCGAACAACATCCCTGTATGGTTTGGCAGAAGCGGCTCTGCCAAACCATATTCCGACCCTGTAATAGCCGCTGTCATCCTATGGAACGGAGTGCGCTATACTAAAGCCGGTTGAAATCATCCCTTTGACCAGCAGGCTACCGAGATCTGATAAAGTCATGATGTTAGTCATTTCAATGATGACGTTATGTAATAGAACTTACAGTCCGAAAAACACCATGAGTATAAAGGCGTAAGTTTGCCAGTGGAAAGAGGCAGCGGCTCAGCAAGGCCACGACGCATGCAAGAAATAAGAGCCCAACATGAGAAAAGAACCAGAAAGCGTCCCAGAAATTTCCGGGTTCGAAAACGCGGGTCACGACGGGCTCGAGTGGTCCCCCCTTATATATGTACAGTACAGGTCAGTTGGTATACAGATGCGGTGGAGCGATCGCGGAGTCATGGATGGTTGCCACGCTGTGCCGGTATGCCAGATCTCTTACAGGATCCTCAGCGGCAGAAGGGCCGCCAGCTCCCGTGCTAGTGATATGCAGCTAATATGAATGGTTGTTACACAAGTTGCGCAAGCCCTCCAATTGCCCGATACTCACTCTACGCGATGCTAAGACAACCAAGTGGTGCCAATTCCTTGGGGAGAATGTCTGTGGCGTCGAACCAAATGGCAGTACAAGTTCATGGGACACCCAACTTCAATCCGTGAACATCGATCGCTACAGCGGTCCGCGTCGAAGGTAGTCTGGTTACCTGGATGGGTTGAAGGATGAATATTAATAGACTACGAAATGGTATGGGCAAAAGCCCGAAGCGCATTCCGGCCCGAAGCGCTGTCTTGGCCGCTAGAGTGATCTGCGAGGTCATGAAACGGGGCTAGACCGAGTGGCGCAAGAGAAATCCTGTCGGACGGCGCACCTGAAGAGGGAGTGGTGGTGAGTGCGAAAAACGGCACGATGCAGGAGCTAGGACGCTCCGAGTCCTCGTGAGGCGGCGTCGCGGCGAAAGGCAAAGAGCCACGCCGCTTCGCTTACTTAGGAAGGTCCCACGTGACCGACCTGCTTGGTCCTGCTCCACTGGCACCGCCGTCAGAGACGACGGGTAGGCCAGCGTCAAGTCGCGTATGCACACACGATGCAGTGCGTGGATCACCGCACTGCACGCACGTTGTGAAAAAAGGCATTCGTGTGCATTCAAAGGCAACGGTCTTTGTCCTGCGGAATATTTGTTACATTCGCGATCTAGACGAATGTTGGGAAACCTCGTCGATGATCCGTCCCGGGTACGTCACGCGCCCACCTTCTCTTGCAAAGTTGCCCTGCGCATTCTCGCGCTTGACTAGTCAGTTAGTAGTCAGGTTCTGCTGCCGAATAATTTGCCCTTTACGGGTCGCTTTCGTGGATGTGAACACAACTAGAGGTTGGCTTGCCCATTGTCTCAGACAGTGGATCATACCCCTGTCCTGTGCATTCCTGTGTCTGCGTGCTCAACTTGAACAATGGGGTTCTTCTTCCGAAGGTATTGGTCTTTCTTCAACAAGATATTTGTTAGATTCACGCTTAAGATGGATTTTAGGGAATTCTCGTCGGCGGGTGCATTTTTATGCTGTATGTGTGCGTCGTTTGACGCGGATGTTGATTTTGCTGCCTATCAGCATGTCAATGTGCTCGAAGGACCCGCCAATATGAACCAACGAACGGAGACCTTCAATGGCGAAAGCGGTGACCGTTAGAGACCCCCGAGCAACTTTATCTGAGCCTCTGAGGTGAGGTCTGCTTCAGACGCAGAGGGGGCAACCGTTAGAGCCCCCATGAACGGTTCCTTGGTCACTTCATTGAATGTCATTCAGCTTCCATCTGTGTTCAGTCGTCTGGCGTCCTCATGTACATGCAGATAAGCTAGCATATACGGCCGTCCCACTACTTTGAATGCAGGGGCAAATCATGTGTTCTGCCGAAAGAAATTGATTTCAACCATTCACCGTTGCTATCTGTCTCCCTGTTCCGGTATCTTGTGAGCTGTTCCTTGCCTGTCCTTATACAATAGAGGTTGGCATGGCTGATGTCTGACTCATTTCCCGTAGCGGGTGGTTATAGACACTCAGCTTGAGGTGCTCTTGGACTGAACTTGGGATAGCCGGATGCTTGAGCATGTGCATTAGTGGATACTAGAAGTACATGCTACTACACTCGGTCATCCATGTCATCCATAGGAACACAGTCATCTGCCTGTCATCAATATTTATAATCATCCCCTTCCATCAGCAAAATGTACATTTTCTGTGACCATCTGCTGCAACTTCTCACACTTGTACTACTTTTCCAAAGTACAACTACTTGTCCGAGTTCGTGACAGTCTATGAACATCGATGTACCAACCGGAATGACCCCCAAGCGGGCAAATCCTCCCATATTCATTCCGTGCCTGAATCAACAAACTCGGAACGCTGATTGGGCCAAAGACGTACATATACATCATGCCAACGCTGCCTATATTCCTCCACGTTCGGGGGTTCCACCATATACACACCATCCCGATGAATGAATGAAAACTCCAAACATGCTTCTGCGAGACCACGGAAGAGAGATGCAATGGCCGGAACAGACTCTGCTTCAATGGTAGAGTCGAGGACATTGATGGAAATCTTGGGTGACAATATCAATCCGAGACTTCCTGGCGTTTGACTGGGTGGACATTGAGTGTAACCTCGGGTGTCGAGGAGGATGGCAATGTGAGTGAGTGACCGGCATGTCTGCAGAAGTCGTAGAAGTCCACCAGGGGTGAGTCCACTCTGTGAGTTCCAGCCCCAATCTTCATTTATTTGGAGATGTTGCAACTGGGGCCATGACGATGCCAACGTTAGCACATCGCTATTTGTCAGTCGCACGTTGCACTCCATATTGAGGACTATGTCACGAATGTTGCGGAACGCCATGAAAGGCCGCAAGTCTTCCAAGCCAAGTAAAAGAGCTTCTGAGCGGGGAATGTCACTTGAAGGGGAGGTGTTTTGTATCAACCACAGGCTCCGGACGGTATGTCCAGCACCCGATGTCTGAACACTGGCCATGAAGAAGGAGAGACTCTGCCTGGAAGGACAGTTGGCAAAGAAGACAATAAAATATGTCATAGCAACCAGTCGGATCAAAGAGAGTAACTGCGAAACTGGGTCCAAGGAATGAGGATATAGTGTCAAGTCGTGCAAGTTGGAAAAGAAAAGGGGTGATTCGGAAGCTTGCAATGTAGCGCTGGGCGCGAACCCGAGCCGAGTCAACGCGGGCATGCGGGACAGATGGACAAGATCATCTACGTCCAAGGTGACTCCAGGACAATGCACAGACCAGAGGCTTTGCCAGCGGCAGATATAATTGGGTTCCATTTTGTTCACCATGCCTCGAGGCTCACGCACGCTAATGCCAAGCTTCCCAATACTTGGGGAGCACCTGGGAAACGAATGGAGAGAATTCTGGAACAGTTGTGGACTTCCGAACTCGACATAGAGGGAAACCAAGGATGGGAGGGGCAGGTGTAACAAAGGCATGGTTTTCTTTGTATATGTACAATGCAGCTCGCGGAGGCTCGGGAAAAGTGGCCCAGCAGTAGGAGGATTCGAGAGGATCTTGATGGATTTCCGGTCGAGTCCAAATTTGAACTTTTGTATGGATCTAATGCGACGCGTATAACTTTGAAGGATATCCCAATCGGTCTGTACAAGTGGTCTGGTGAATGAATACTACTCCATAAAATGGCAGAAGACAATCGGAAAACGTTCAATATGCAATGCGTGACGAACATGAAATGGCTCTCACCGAGTTTGCTGGGGGTAGTCGATGAGATGCCCCAGGAAGACACCGTGCCAGCGGGGACAGATCGAAGATGACACTCCAGAGTACATCGAGTGCTGGTTCCTTGAACGCGCGACATGTTCTGGCCAGAGCAGCTAGATCGGGAGTGGCCCTTTTGCGTTGATCCGAGCTCAGACCCGGCGGGCAAGCTGAGTGATGGAAAATATTGAGAAGTATCTCTTCTATCTCGAGGGCGTGATGCATGTGAGACTCTTGGGTGCGTGACTCGGCAGTTGAAGGTAACAAAGCGCGCAAACAAAGATTGGCTCAGGCGTCGCATGCCAGGTGCCAATAACTTCAACTTCCATCGTATTCGCTTCAGTTACATTTGACGTCGTCCAACCCAATGTTAGTGCGTTCCAACACAAAAATGGAACCAATTTGGTTTTTTGATCATGTTGTAGGGTCCAGCGCGCGTCTCACTCCTTCCCAAGCCGGCACCATAGCTAATAGACTATAGAGTACGAAAGATACTCCGTGCGCGGTGACACCGGCACCAAAATGCCATCCTCACACAGATTCACTTGTGCTTCAGAGGATGTGCAACGCATACTGAGTCCTGACTGACGTCCTCGGACTAGTTTGCCTGATCCTTCGGCGATGCAGACATCGATCATCCATGTAGGACAAACATACTGATTGTGGCCAAGTCGTCTCATGCTTTCGTCGCAAGTCTCGAGATAGAGTCCACTTTTAGCCTCACTCCAAAGCACTCCCCATCTGGGGCCCGAACAGCCCCGTTGCTTGCTGAGCTGGCTTTGCGGTGACTCACGACTCCCCATTTGAAGTTGTAGCTGGCGTCAGGGGAAGCATATCATTTTGCGCGAGAGTGGTATAGGTACTATTGCAGAGCAAGAACGATTTCATACACAATATACACATCATCATCATTGTAATGGACTGAAAGGGTATCAAGCTACACCATCAAGATCAAGTAGTATGCGGTCTGGAAACTCTACCACTGAGGCGCATCCCATAACTCATAACCGTGCGAGTCGTCCTCGGAAAAGTACGTGTCGAAACCATTCGTAGCAAGGGTATTCGTCTGCATCTGAGCGTTTGCCACGTGGTTGTAGCCGTAAGTTTCGGTCGTGAACGACCGTGACGCAGTGTACATCTCAACGCCAAATGTTGACCAGGGGCCTTGGAAATTTGTGGCGGTGTTGAATGGGACGTGACCTTGTGGTTGGCGAGGGGTAATCGGCGTAATGCTGCTTCCAGTGTAAGAGCCTGTCGCGTGCAGTGATCCTACGCAGGTCGACTGCCAATGTGTGTCCATGAGATTGGGAGCAATCCATGTGTTGCTGTTGGATCCAGCCGCCTCCAATCGCTCTGCGTGAGCCTGTTTGTGTGCATTGATGGGCACGGAGTTTGTGAAGCTGGTGACACTGGGTCCACTTGTGTCCGGGGACAGCACATCGACTTGTCCATACCCGTCGGCACCTTGCTGCAAAGTACGGGGCAAGCAACTTTCTGGTGCCGTGCCCACAACATGACCACTAGAACCATCGGCGTTTTCAGATGAACTGGACCGCTGAAAAGCGGGTTTTCGTTTCCGGGCCCGCTTTGGCTTTCCAGCACGGGAAGTAGCATCGTCAGTGGCTATGGACGCAGTAGTGCTGCCGGAGGATGGCGGAAGATTGTAATGGACGAATTGGAGGGTATCAGTAGGTGTAGGACGAGCGCGCGGTAGCGGCTTGTAGTTGTGGGCTCTCTGTCGATGCCTCGATAACAAGGATGGGTCGTGCGTCTTGTATGGACATTGCATTTCGCGGTAGCACGACCCCGAGGGATTAAAGAGTGTAATGGTATCCGGACATTCCTCAGGCTGCTCGCCCGTGCTGAACGGGAGCAAGTGAGCATCTCGTTGTGGGTAGAATTGCTCCGAAGAGTAGACTTACTGTGTCCTAAGGTGGATCTTGAAATTATATGGACTTAAAGTGTAGAACTCGCAGTCCTCCCACTCGCAGTAGAACATCCTACCGATAGTTGTCAGCTTCCACGCGGTCATGTCACCAAGGCTCGCGTACGTTTTGTTGCCTTCGTGCATGGCATTGTGCTTCCTGAGCTCGTATTCTCTCGAGAACTCCATCCCACAGCCGGCCACGTCGCAGGGGAACAGGCTCTGGAATTAATTGATTAATTCCATCCCGAATGAGATAATTAGAAAACGTACTTTGGGCATTTTCTATGTAATCGCTATATACACAGAATGTACGTGTGGATGACCAGATTCAAGAAGACAGTTGGGGATTTGAAGGGTCGATAACGTCTCAACGTTGTATGCATGAACTGTGGATATATTCCCTTGACCTTGTTGAGCCCAAATTGTTATGCGAACGCCTCCAAACATCATGTATGTTCCGCTCTGCCGACACAACAAACCTGCTGCTTTGTGCAAGCGATAAATTGAACGTCCACACCAGAAGCTTCTGTGAAATGTGAAATGAAGAGTTGGTGTGTGACTTTCACAAAGGGGGTGGTACGCTCGTCCGTTTCGGGTTGGAACGTGATCCGGAGAAAAAGGATCCGCGCCCAAGGCACCATAGACTCCTTGCCCTTCGTAAAAAAAATTAATCAACAGACCTCTCGCGTCTATTCTGGATTACCTGACAGAGCACTCAAAGTAGTTGACCTGGTGTGTAGCACACTAGCAACAGGGTGCAATTGCTCTACTTGCCAATGTCAGGATGAAGTCCATTGACGAGCGTAACCACTGACCAAAGACTTCATCTTCCGAAGCCAGAGGCAAGAGCGGATCTCATGGAACTAGATCTGATTTCTCCCAATAATGGGAATTGTGTCATTGATCTTATCGTATCCCCAGGGTGCCAACAACTCGCCGCCCGTGTCGAGTGTGAGTTTGTGTACTTTTCGGCGCGTGTGAATTGTCCACATCTTTGCCTTGAAAGCGAAATGAACGGGTAGTAAGGGAACCCGTCATACTAGTTACCGGCGTTTCAGTGAGAACTCGAACGACACAAACCAAATTTGTCTCAGTTCCCGATCGGTGACGTAATCACCGCCACCACATCGGTTAGATTGTGAGTCAAACAGAAGGCTGGCAAAGCGTACGCATGAGCTGTTATTCTGGACGTGACTCACGTACAGACATTCAAGTGCGCACCCTTGTTCTTCACAATCCACACTGATTGTCCACAGGGTTCAATCCCAAAATAAATGTTCATCCGGGTGTCGGGCTGTTACGCTCGGTCGGCCTCGTGCGCAGATGACTCGCGGGGATTTCTTCTGCTTTGTGTCTTCGGGAATCGGCGAGCAAAACGGGCGTACGGCCTGTCCTCGGGGTACGATCCCGATACACATAAAAACGCGTTTCTCCCACCTTTCTCGTCACATCTGTAACCCTTTGGCTAGTCTCGCAGACTTTCTACCTACTCGACCACCTAGAACGTGTCATGGGAAAAGTAAAAAAAGTACGTTCCCCCCTTTAGTTCACCAGGGCGCTGACCGACCAATTCATACTAGTCCTTCGCCTGCACCTACGAAAACTGTGGCGCTTCCTTTCACAGACGGTATGAACTCAAAAAACATCGTGTCGACAAACACGAGGATCCCTCCAAGTTCGTCAGGATGTTACTATGACACGACCAGTCGAACTCAACCAAACTTTGATAGGCTACTCGACAAGAAACGACACGGACACACCCCAGATCCCGAACGCTCACGGAGATGTATGCGCGCTCCTCGTGGAGTGGATGGCGGAGCAAAGGTGCCTCCACCTGTAGACAAGGAGCACTATCCTGCGCCGGACGCCCGTCATACCTTCGCCGCGATATCGCGTCAAGAATCATTCTACGATAATGATGCGGCTCTTTCAGCTCCTGAACCGTCTTACAATTCCTGGTCACAGACAAGCAGATCTTGGCAAGGGTCGACCGCCTCTTCTATTGCATCTTATACCTCCAACTATGACAACTCCGAGTCGACAAATACATACGCTACAGTTCAACTTTCGGCCGCGGAACACCCCCTCGTCAATAGGTTTTCTTCCCAACCGAATATCCTGCATGGAAGGGTACCGAGAGCAAGTTACGCACAGAAATCGACCGATGCAACCTCTGCATCCACTTCACAGTACAGTTACGGTGATCGCGGTGTTAATCTCACGGGAAATTATTCAGTTCACACATCTGCCGAGACTCCCGACAATGCCAATGCCTTTACTTGGTTGGGTGGACCCAATCCACCAGGGGTACAGTCGAGTACTTGGGGTTCAGTTGCATCTCGCACCACAAACTACGACTATTCGCCGTATACAACCAACTCCTTCTCACGCGTGGAACCGCCTCTCAAGAACAGTCATTTCGAACAGGCCAGCCAATACGGCAATTCATCGACCGACAATGGATTCGTTGGGGTCCCCGCAGTCCAATCGAATCATGCAAGTTCTACTTCAGTTGCGTCTTATACCGCCAACTACTACAACAGCGAGTCGGAAGATTCATACGCTGCTCCTCAGCCTTTATCCGCGGAAAGGAACTTTGGCAGCGGGCTTTCTTCCAACTTGGACATCACTCGAAGCGAAGCATCGAACGCACTCGCCTCCATACATGAATCGCCAGCGGTGGAGTCAATTTATTCAAGTTCAGTCGCACTTCACGCGACAAACTCCTACTCTTTGCCGTACCCAATCAACTCCTTTCCACGCGTGGAACCGCCCTCCAACAACGTTCATCTCGAACAGGCCAGCAGTTATGACAATTCAGCCGATAATGGACTTGTTGGGACCCCCGCAGTCCAATCGAACGATACAAACTCTTCTTCAACTGCGGCTTATACGGCCAGCCTCTACAACAGCGAGTCGAGAATATACGCTGTTCCTCAGCTTTTATCCGCTGAATCACACCTTGACAACGGGCTTTCTCCCGACTCGGGCGTCCCTCGCGCCGAAGCAACCAATGCACTTGCATCCCCACGCGAATTGACTGGCGCGGGTCAATCGATCGTTCCATCGATCAACGACACTGATCGCGGTGTGACTGGGCGTCACTTCCCTGACATAATGATCTACATGGACGTCGAGGAATGGGACAGCTATATCTTGGACGCGCAACGGAAGTATACCCACCTCTAAACCCCGTCTGGCCTGGCGAACCAAAGTGGTCTCCTCCCTAAAACCCTGGTACCTCACTTTCACGTCTTTTTTTCCTATTTTTTTTCTCGGTCCTTTTTTTCCATTGATGTAGTCCCATTCTATTCAACGTGCTTTCGTATTTGATATCGTGTCTTTTGCTGTCGTATGTCATTCTGTATCAGTTGGTCACCGTCACGTAAATGTAATGTTAGCTTGCCTTCTTGATTACAATCAGAAACTGTTGGTGAAACGTCCCATTACGAACCTTTGCGCATGATAGATTCGGATGTCTGATACGGCAATGTTCCTTCCTCCCGTGCTAGCGAGCGACAAGGCATTACTTATAATACCCACCTCACCGAGTGGTTCAAGTGCGGGTCATGACACTTGCCTGATTATGAACGCTCTTGTCAAGATATCTTCCACTGCAATGTTCACAATTATCCAGATGGCCCAGTCTTTCGTGCGCCATGGCGACATGAACGTCGGAACGGCCAACGTGGTCTAAACCGAACGACCATGAAAGTTATTGAGCAGTACGCGTGTACCAAGGACATGTTTATTTGCAATAGACAGGATAGAAAATGAGAGTGTGAAGTTCACTAGCGATACAATGGAGATACATCGATGATGATATTTAGGTAATGAGCGAGTGAAAAGAGCAATTGGCAAATAAAGATGCAAGGAAAAAAAAAGGGTGGGATACAATGAGAGTAGACCATGCACGACCACCAGCTCACGTGTAGTACTCCTTGTGAGCCTACAACATAGACTGGTCCCAACCCTCGACACCAGCTTCGACCATCCATTCGGGGCAGAGGCAGCCCTCCCGGTCGGTCCTGACGTCGGGAGCCAGATCTGGAGCGGAGCTCTCAGGGAAAGGTGCGGGCTCATACTTCATGCCAGTCGTGCCAAATGTGCTGTACCCCATCTCGTACCTTGCCATCCACTCGAAACGCAACGAAGGATCGAAAAGAGTGTCTAATCCCATTTCATCATCGGAGCCGACCAAGGTGGTGCTGGAATCGCAACCGAAACACCCGTAACGATACTCGACAACTACCGCGCTTCGAGACACGCCTTCCGGAGGAAGAATGCGTGTGCGGTTGGCAGAGGTAGAGGTATTGCCACGGTCTTTCTTGGGACTCCTGGGTTTGCGTGGTGAGCGAGACGCTTTGCGACGTGG
>JBBPJQ010000132.1:0-42605 GCA_038088795.1 Boletus rex-veris
TCCCTCTCCCGGTTTCATGACCGCCAACACTGGCGGCGGTCGCTCCGGCATTGACATAAACGCCGTCCTTGCTTCCATACACACCTTTGACGTCAACGCAGGTTGCGACGACACTACTTTCCAGCCATGTTCAGACAAGGCTCTCTCAAACCTAAAGACCTATGTCGATTCATTCCGCAACATCTATTCCGTCAACTTTGGCATCATTGCCAACGCTGCCGTCGCTACCGGCCGCTACCAAGAAGACGTCTATCAGGGCGGCAATGTAAGTGTTTCCCGCTCTGCAGCACGTCTAGTCTCACGTTTTCCTCCAGCCGTGGTATCTCGCCACCTTTGCAGTCGCAGAACAGCTCTATGACGCTCTCATCGTCTGGAACAAGCAAGGCTCTCTCACAATCACATCCACCTCCCTTGGCTTCTTCCAACAATTCAATACCTCGCTCACCATCGGCACTTATACCGCTTCCTCGTCCACCTTTACTTTCCTCATGTCGGGCATCAAGACATTTGCTGACGGATTCATAGCCGTCGGCGCACAGTATACCCCTTCCAGTGGGTCACTCTCGGAGCAATACAGCAGGAGCAATGGTTCTCCCCTCAGTGCCATCGACCTTACATGGAATTATGCTTCTGCACTCACTTCATTCGCTGCTCGCGCAGGACAGACCTCGGCGAGCTGGGGTGCAAACGGGTTGACCCACTCGAGTTCGTGCTTGACAAGCAACGCCCCGACGGTCTCAGTCGAGTTCATCGTCAATGCAACCACCGTCCTGGGAGGTGCGTGGTCCACACTTTGTCACAGGGAAGGCTGACGACGCGACAGAAAACATATACCTTACTGGGTCTGTCAGCGCCCTGACAAACTGGGGCACATCCAACCCTATCCTCTTGTCCTCTGTCAGCTACCCGATATGGAGCAGTACGTTGTACCCTCATTTCGTTCAGGGCTGAGGCTTGACTGACGACGCCGTCGCTAGCAACGGTGAATCTACCCGCGAACACTGAGATCCAGTACAAGTACATCCGCATTTACAATGGACAAGTGACGTGGGAGTCGGATCCCAACAATGAATTCACGACGGACGCGTCTGGTGCTCAAACCTTGAATGATGTGTGGCGCTACAGTCGACTCCCTCCTGACACATACCCCTCGGGAGAAGCCCAAGAGTATGTGTTATCAAGGAATATGTGTTACCAAGGAGGTTGTATCGTGAACCAAGGCGGTTTGTGAAATCAGAAATGCTTATGGGTTATGAGGCAGTATGCGTTATGTAGGATATATGTGTTAGGAGGGAGTCGACTGTATGCTCCATTCAGATCTGGCATCATTTATGTAACCATAAACGTTGCTCTGCTCAATTTCTTGGGAAAGGTAGCGTAGATATCACAGTTTGGAATGAACAAGGGGGATTGATCCCGGATATAAAAGATATCTCGACACGACAAGGAAAATTACATCAGAAAGACGAAACTGAGCAGTATGCAGAAACAAGAATGACAAGATCATGAATATCATCATTATTGTTCCCATCGTTTGTCCGCACCACATGGACCCCACTAGTGCCCCTCGGAATCGAACACGGTGTGGTGACCATCTGCCGGAATGTGTTGGCCGATGGTACCTGGGTAATATGCGACATCAGGGACACCTGTCTCGTCTAGACCCTCTGCAGCTTCAATGATCTCGTACAGCCTCGAGGCCACTTCTGGCGGAGGAACCCGTCCTGAAAGTATATCCCGCGCCGGTACCAATGACCCATAGAAATCGCGATTCGCATCTTTGCGTTCAATCAAGACAGTCCCCTCGAGCGACACGCCTGCAAAGAGACCTAGCAATCACACCACCCCCACCACCATCAGCATCCATAGACCAGACCAACCAGAACAACAACACGCCCACCTTTACTCTTTGAATACGAAAACATGCTCGCGGGATGTGCCAAGCTCGCCTGGACGCTTCCCCCCGTCCCAATCGGGCCCGCCGCAGCGCTCACGTTACCCCCAATAGTGACGTTCCCGCCGATCGAGAACGCACGCACGGCGTCCTCCGAGTTGAGGACGATGACAAAATCGGTAATGTCGGCGCCGACTTGGAGGCCCCACCCGACGCCGCCCGTGGCGATGCATGAAGGGGCGGACCAGGAGCCGTCGGGGAGACGGGCGATGACGAGGCCTGAGCCGGCTTTTCCGGAGAACATGAACCCGGCTTTGATCACTTGGAAGACGGCGAGACCTGCAGGTATGGGTGTGTGATATCATGGGGGCTTGGATAAGTTCGGGACAACGTACCTCGTGCGCGCTGCAAAACTGCTTTGGGGATCGCGTTGAGTGCGGATTCGGGTTGGTTTGGATCTGCTGTATGAGATGCTCGTGAGTGAGAGGGTCTCAGTGTGAGCTGGAGGGTACTGACCGAGGAAACTTGCGAGGATATTGGCTGCCTTGTCTGCCTCGCCTGGGAGGGTGAAACCTTGTATCAAATCGCGCGAGCCAGAGGCGACTCGGGTTGAACCCTCTCTGACGAGGGCGGTAGCTTGGATGCCTGCTCGTTGAGCGCCCCGCCTAAACTTGTCCAGCATCGACATGGTCGCGAAGTTCAGTTGGAGCTGATCCTAACTTGGCTCAATTCATAGGTGCATTATGTAATACGCAGAATTGTACAGCAAGTACTACTTTGAATGCCACACTTTGCGTTGGTATTCGAGTAATATAGGGACAAGGTCAAAAAGTCCAAATTCAGGCCAATATGCGTCCACCATGTGCATCTGTGTCTCTTCACAGCACTATAGTGGCGTCAGCGGCGTCAAGATACATGGTTGGGATGTCTCACCTGCCATGTCAGGAACCCACTCAACCGTTTGACCCCGCTTGTGCGTACAAAAATGTCCAGTGGGGGACTGCCTGCAAGGGAAGTCGATAACTGGGAATTGATGGACTCTTCGGTAATCGTGCTAGCAAACAAGATCCAGGATCAAAGGTTGAAAGAGTCTCATGTATGCTCACCTGCCATCCAAATCGCCCGAGTCGATGGCGTTCTGAATGACACTCTGGACGGCCGTCGTGATTTCATCTTGCGACGCGTACGGCGCACACACGTTGAGAATAGCACTGTCATGTCTGCTATGAGAACGGGTCGTGTGAGCGAACAAGAAACCACACGCACACGTTGTTGTGCCGGGTCATGTTTTCTGCTTTTTCAATGGCTATCTGCACGTTCTCTGGGAGGAGCTCTCGTCTTCCGAGCACGTTCAGGCGTACACCATATCTATCAAGTATCTCCCTTGGCCACGTAAGCAATAATGAAACGCGCCGAATAAGAAGAGGACACGAACGTACCCGCGCTGCGCTATCTCGACAAGCCTCTCCTCGGCAAGCTTCATGATCGTCTCCACTTCCTCCTCGGGCCGGTTAAAGTTCTCGATCGCGAACGCATACACGGTCACACATTGAATGCGTAGGCGTAGGCAGAGCTCTAGAACCTAGACACGGTGCGCTTAGAGCAGGAGCGGTCTCTTAGATATACCAAATACACACCCAAAGCAGATTATTGAATCCATCTGGATGGCCCTCTTTACCTTGCTTGCCCAACCTCCTGGCATACCTTCGGTTTCCATCCATGACAAACGCGATGTGCCTCGGCATGGGTCCGGTGGCGAGGATGTCGAGCAACATATATAGAAGCCATGTTTTGATGTGTGAGATTCGCGAGCAGATGAACGCGAGGAGGCTTGTTGGCAGTAGTAGTACACACAAGGACATGTCTAGCCTCCAAAAAAATGCACAGCCACACTTTACAGGACTACCTGTTCGGGTTTGCTGCCTACTCCGTGCTATGACCATGCTCCCCAACGGCGACGAAGAACGCCCGTTGCTCGAGGACGAGGACGTCCAGGTACAGCCAACTACACCCCCAACTTGTTCCACCTGGAAGGTATTGACCGCCCTCGCCGCCCTCGTCGTCCTTGCTGTCGGAGGCGCTACATATTTTGGTTTCCGGACGTCGCAGCAACCGACAAGAAGTACGGAGCGGTTCTCCAATGGGACACACGAGTTCAAGAGAACAGTCATTCTCATCTCCATAGATGGACTGAGGCAAGTCGTTCGTTGTAGTCACTCTGACTCGTATCCTTATCTCAACTATAGCGCGAGTTACCTCGACCGTGGTTTGACCCCTCATTTATTAGATATCAGTAAACAAGGGTTGAGGGCGAAATACATGAAACCTGTCTTTCCAGTCAGTCGTTTTCTTTGTGTTTTACCGTCGTCACTAAGGTACTTACTTTGTTAGACACTGACTTTCCCGTGAGTCCCTGTCGAAACTACGTCATCACACTGCTGACGAGACGATTTGACGCCAAGGAACCACTGGGCTTTGATGTAGAGTGCCTCGGTCGCCTGTTCTTCATGATCTAACATCTACTATACAGGACTGGTTTGTATGCCGAATCGCACGGTATAGTCGCCAATGTACGTCCATCATATCGTCTTCTTCTGACGAGTGACAAACGTCATGCCATAGAATTTCTGGGACCCCGTAACGAACACAGAGTTTTGGTACAACCGTTTCGAGTCCATGTCCTTGGCCGACTGGTGGTTGGGCGAGCCAGTAAGCTACGTTGTTACTCACAGCTGGCGTTGTTCACCACCCAGCGAAACAGATGTGGGAAACGGCTGGACGTGCCGGTGTCGTTACCGCAAATCAAATGTGGTACGTTTCCCTCTTCAGAATGCCCACATTTTTAATCCTTACTCACGTGTAATATATATAGGCCAGGGCCACCCGTGACACTCTCGGGTGCCTCTCCAACATACTTCGTTCCTTGGCGCGATAAAGTCCCACTTCAGGAAAAGTTGGATCAGATACTGGAATGGGTGGACATTGGGGATGTAGAGAAGAGACCAGAACTCATTCTGAGTAAGCCATCTTTGGAGCGCCAAGCGCAGCGGATGTTTATCAGCAAACAGCATACGAACCATCATTGGATCAGGCTGGACATGCAACCGGGCCTATGTCTGCCCTGGTGAATGTGAGACTACCAGGGATTCCATGCATCCATCACACGTTCTCATGTCTCGACCACCCCTCACAGGAAACACTTGCGAAGATCGATGTCTTCGCCCGTGATCTTCATAATTCACTTCTCTCACGCAACCTTTCTCACATTGTAGATGTGGTCTTTGTCAGCGACCATGGGATGGGCGATACCAGCGAGGTCGAGTGGATTTACCTAGATGGCGACGACATACTTCGTACGTTTCTCTCCCTAGGAGACTGTATCTTTTCTTGTTTCTCGATGAACAAAAACTGACTGATTCTTCAACCGCACAGGTGAAACATGGAACAACGTCACACACTATGATGGCTGGCCATCCTTTGGACTTCGCTTCGTGGAAGGAACAGACGAACGAGTCGTTTTGGAGAAGCTCATTCGTGCATCTAACGAACCACAGTTCAGTGGCAAGTTCCAAGTGTATATCACAGATTCGTATGCTGGCGGTATGCATTTGTGCCATAATCACAGGACCTGCAAAGGATGAATTATTCTTGTACAGGGTACCTTGAAGAAGCCATGGCCATGCCCCCACGCTACCACTTCTCCGAAAACGAGCGGATTGCTCCTATCTGGGTTGTGCCAACGCTTGGGTATGCCCTGACAAGCAAGAAGCTGGGCGAAAATGGCATGAGCATTGGTGTAAGCTATCTTTTTCTCCATTGATCCATACATTGATCCCGTTTGCTTGACAAAGAACCATGGCTACGACAATGAGGAATCTGCCATGCAAGCAATATTCGTCGTCCATGGTCCCTTCTCGCACGGTGCCAAGCTCTACTCGACCGATACCCAAACCTCTGCTTGGCACTCTGTGATTGACGGCACTTATATCATACCCGGGTTCGCAAATGTCGAGCTTTATAACCTTGTCATGCGACTACTTGGGATTGAAGCTTGGGCAGTGCCGAACAACGGGACAACTGGCTTTTGGGACAAGTATGTGGATCTGTGATACGTTCGTCGCGCTTTATGCCCGGACGACGCTGGATGATGGTCTAGATTCTTCATTCTGATCCCATGCGGATCTAATATTTCACTTGAATTCTAGAACAAAGGCTACATGGATGTATGTAAATAGTCAACTATTCTTCATTTACTCTCTCGAAGAATTCTCTCAGCGTATCTGCCAAAACCCTTGGTAATGCCTCCGCGTCCCGGAGCACGACATAATACTCGAAGGGGAAAGAGTCCAAGTAACGTTCCATCATGAGTTCCACCAGGCCTGTAGTAGGCGAAGGCTTGTAGGAGACTTGGGAGAGCGTCAGGATGGAAGACGGATTCTCGCCCGAGGTGGAACCAGATGGAGTCGAAGTGGAAGGTGCACTATTGAGCGCATCGATGACGATGAACATGACCAACACCCTCATCCCTCTCGCCTTCCTCAATATCCTCCTCAACCGCTCGTGGTCCTGACAGATACCGTCCGAGATGATGATCTCGAGTTGCCAAAGCTCCCTCCCGCTCGTGCTGCTCGCATTCTCGCGCGCAGCCTCGAGCACAGACAGAGACCCTTCCAGGAACGCAGCAACGTCTGTGCGCGGTTGGGAGAACGTGAACGCGTTCAGGACGCGCCCGCCCTCGGTCGGCGAAGCGCCCCAGTCTTTTGCGCCTCCCGTCGCGTCCGAGCCGAAACCCCGGATGAGTTCCCATCCCTGTCCAAATCGTGCCACGCCCACCTCCCCAACCTCGAGCTTTCCGAGCGCCTGAACGACCAACGCGACCGTTTGGTACGTCAGGTGAATGGCGCCGCCCTCAGCCGAGCTGCTGCCACTGCCACCACCCCCGTTGCGCATGGAGGCGGAGTCATCGACGGCCAAGAGGACTTGGTATTCTCGCCCGCTAGGCTTCACGCGTCGCAGCCAGATCTGGTCTTTGGTGTACTCGCTCGCCACCCATGCTACGACTCTCCTCATGTTGAGTCTTTTGCCGCTCCGAAAGTCTCCTCTCAAGCGCGTCGCAAGCGTAGGCGCTAGGATAAGGCGGAGGGATTCACAGAGAGCGAGAGAAAGGGACGCAGTCATTGCCGTGTAGAGGGTCCAAAGATGTGAAGCAGAGGCTGGAGTGGGGTTTGCAGCGTGATTTGTCAAGGCATTGAGAACGAACTCGGAGGAGGACATTTCTGGTTCTGGCTCTATGTCATCATCGGCTTGGGGGGCAGAGGGATCAGGAAGACGATGGGATTCTGCCTTGGTGACCTCGCTTTCTCGTTCCGTGTGTATAACGGCACCCTCGATATTGGGAGCGGGACGCTCAGCCGTTTTTTCGGCTTCCAACCTCTCCATCGCGAGGTCTCTCGCCTCCTTCAAATCCTGTTTTCTGTCTGAAGAGTCGACCTCGTCGACATCCATGGTATGGGTGTCTGTCTTGTCATTTCCCTCATCAATCAACTTGAGTTCTCTCAACTTCGCGACCTGCTCCTCGCCGGCGGGACCGAGTGCCTGCATATCGTCGCTCTCCGGTGCGTCTTCCTGGTGAGCATACTCGACCTGCTCAGCATCTCCGTGTTGGGGAACTGGTAAAGGCTGTGGTTGGTCTACTGGTCCAAAGATCTCATCGAAGCGTTGTTGGACTTCTTTCAGTGCATCCCCGAGGGTTCGCAGAGGGTTAGGAGATGTTGTAGGAAGTGGTTGATCGGCGTGGGCAGGACCGCGCTGCGTACCTTCAGCAGCGGAGCTGGGGTCTGAAGGTTGAGGCTGAGGCTGAGGTTGGGTGTCAGATACCGATGGTGGTATAGGCCGAGGTTGGTTTTCAGGAGTATCACCGGACCTGGGATGATTGACATAGGGTGTGCTAAGCGATCATATCGTCAGGCAATGTCAGAAACATACCGTTGTTTTCTGGGCTCGGGTTCTTTGGAAACTTCGTGGCCGTCAATGTCCATTTCCAGCTGGGTGGAGGCGGAACCTCGTTGCCCCTCCTGAGCACTGTCTTTGGGCTGCGGTTCGTTCTCGGACATCCCAGCATCAGCATCACCAGCGGTAAGATCGGGTTGCGCGACAGCCGTGTTCTCGTTTTCCTCGTCAGGATTGTCTCTTCCCTCGTCCTCGTTGCCTTGGTCGACTGCACGAGGCGGTTGTTGTTCAGTATCCTGAGGCTCGACAGCCATCGGCTCGTCCTTGGTCTCTTTCCGGTTCCTCCACATCTTCGGCCATCTCATCATCCGCTGCACGTTCCTCGTCACTGAGATCTTCCATCCCTAGGTCGTCTCCGTGATCGTCCTGATTGTCCCGATCCTCGTCGAGGTGCATGTCATCGGGGAGGTCAAGAGTATCAGCACCAGGTATATGTTCATCAATCGAGGCACCAGAGGCGTCGGGGGGTTCCATCTCCCCCGGTGGGTTCCCGTCCCCTGCATCAACCTCCTCCACATCTCTCTCGTCCCCTTTCCCTTCTTCTTTCGCATTTTCTTCTTTCTTTTTATCGTTCTTCTCTTTGCCACTCTTGCTCTCCTTCGCCACGACATCCGAATCCTTTTGCTGGTCCTCCCTTGACCCATCATTCTGCAGTTCGTCCTCACCTTTTCCATCGTCGTTCAAGCCCTCATCCCCCCACAGCTTCTCGTCTACTGCGGCTGGGTCCGACTTGTCCAGCTTTCCCAGCTGCTCATCTGGTCCATCCTCCCCCTCCTCTTCTGTCTCCTCATTCTCGTTGCCTTCTTCTGTTTCAGGCACATCTTCCAATTCACCCCCAAAGTCCTCGCTCATCTCAATCGTATTTTCATCGTCTTTTCCCTTCTCCCTCTGTACGTCCCCGTCTCCGTCGTCTTCACCTCGGAGCCCCTCCACCTGACTTTCGTCCTCGATCTCTTTGCTCACATTTTCATTTCCAGTCCCTTCACCCAAACCCGTTCCTCCGAGCTCTGTCACGTCTCCTTTTTCATCGCCGGTGACTTCGCCCTCTTCCGTTTCGGGTGGGATACAGAACCCTTGGGTTCCAAGGGTGTGTACGACAGAACACACGACGTAATCCAACTTGAAAAGTGCGCGAGTCCACCTCGCCAGACTTTCGACCAGCTCGCCAGAAAAGGATACGAAACAGGATAGGAAAGGCATTGCTCTCCTCAACGCTTGCTGACGTGAAACATGCGGGAGAGACGAAAGGCGTGCGCTGGCGCTGTTTAGTTGCTCTTGCAGTGTCGGAAGGTCCAGGAGGGTCGTGAAAAGTGACGTTGTCTGAACACCGAGTCGAATGTAATTGTCCTTGACATCTTCAGATTCGGGAGTTGGCTCAGGGAGTGGAGCCGACTCGGAGCACCGCCGAAGCATGGACTGGACAGTAATGAGGAGCGCGTTGATGATGTCGTTTACGTTGCTAACAATATCTTCCTTTGGCAAAGGCTGAATCAACCGGGAGAACGAGAAATGGCCTTGTTCGCAGATCCACTCCTTGGTGGGATCGAGAATATATGTCAGTTGAGGACAGATTGTTGACATCTCTTTAAGTTGTTCTGGAAGCCCGCCCAGGTACCTTGCAGCGTCCACGACGATATCATATTCATCTAGGGACGGTTTGAATGTCCTTTCTATTTTCTGATCACGATCTTGGGAACGCACCTCTAAGCAGTACGGAAGGCATGATGACTTGGCAAGATTGAAGTACTTTGGACACACGGTCTCGCCACACAGATGCTGAAGCGACAAGCGATTGACACTTTTCAATGAGGTCGGGGACGGAGCTGATGCTCTTCTCTATTGCAGAGAAAATTTTCATACCCTCAGCCAGCTCCTCCAGGGCGCGAATGGAATGGCTCAGTGCGTTGAACATTGGTTCAAATTTTCCGTAATTCTCAACAACGATCGTTTCGGAATGTTCTGAGAGAGCCTGGAGCCGGCTCGCTTGCTGGTGAAGTGACGAGTATCCAGAAAGAGCTTGGGCCAACCTAGATATTACGAACATTGATCAAAACACACTCCAAAGATTTTGATAGAGCCGGACGGTTACCCTGATCTGCTCTCTAGTGCTAAATAGAACCCGGATTCAACCAGGGAAATACCTCGAGAAAGGTCGCGTGTCCCCACGTCTGAGTGGTGATCCGAGAATACCTTCCTGAGCGCAGGAAGACACCCACGTAGCCGGTCAAAGTAGTGTTCCGTTTTCTCTACAGATGCCATTGCGCTACTCGCGAGCATCAAAGGTTGGTTTCGGATCCAGTATTCGTCTTTTAACTTGTTGACAATTTCGGGTTTGACACTCTGCGCCAAGCCACCGCGCTTGAGTTCTTTGAGGAGATCGCTCCAGGCCTTTCTTTTGCGGAGAAGTAAGTTCTTCTTATACTTTTCTCGCCTTTCTTTGGGTAGTTCTGGAGGGATGGTATAACTCGCGAGGTGTCTAGCGGTCAAGATAATGTCCAGAGAAATTTGTTCTACTCCCTCAGCGGTATACCTTGAAAGGAACTGATGGATTGTGGTACGTATGAAGCTATCGAACTTGCCGAAGGTCTGGTGGAGATTCTCGAGGTGAGAAGGCATGGACGCCGAAGTTGAGACAATGTCCATGAGAGCGACCACGGATGAAAGTGGAGGTGAAGGTATGAAGACAGCCCGCTCCGCCTGATGGCGACCATCGGCGTCCCCAGCAAATAACGGATTCATTTTGCCCATGATAGGTTGCTTTAGAACATCGCGGAACTTGCGGATGAGCTTGTATAGTTGACGATGTGTCCTCTGAGCACTTTGTTTCAAGGCTTGGACGTTAACATCTCTCCAGCTGGCGAGCTTGATGAATGCTTCGACTTCTTTCTCTATCGCTTGTCTTTGATCCTTCAACAACGTAGAGAGCGCGGGGACGAAAAGGTGAAAGTACCGCCAGGAGGAGTGGATAATACGACCGACTCGAAGCAGAGCTTCCCGATGGGTAGGAGTTTCTTGAGGTGCTATACAATGGATGAAGCCCTCAAAGCTTTGGAGAAGGTCCAGGCGGATTCGGAATTGACCAAGTGAGCTAGATTGAACGAATTCATCCAGTAGCGAAGGGAGTTGTTCAAGGTACCCCTGAAGGCCGCCAGCATCGCCAACTGCACTCTCCTCCACAGCATTCAGCGGCCCTCGTATCAGGACTTCGTACAAGCGGAACCAAAACTCTGCCACACCACCAATGAACGACAGGGCCTGGGATTCCAGTAAACTTTTCCAGCACGACAATTCAAGTCTTCTCCATTCGACGATGAGAGTGGTCAATGCATGCCGATGCTCCTTGAGGTTATTGTTACGGTTTGCATACATCTCCCAGTCTTCCGTCTGCATCAGCAATTGTTCTAGAGCTGACAAGAACTTGGCAATAGGAGTGGCCAAATCGAATGCCAATATGACATCACACCGATCTATGAGATGTTGGAGTACCATCTGATCCGGCCATTCTCGGAGGACGACAATGAGCCGAGCACGAAGGGATTTGATCACACTTGACGCTTTCTTTGCTTCTGGGATATTTGCATCGGCGTAGAAGTTGAAGGATTTTGAAGGACTGGAAATTCCGCATATTTCTGTGAGGTGTCCATGAAGAAGAGAAAGCTGCAGATGTAATGACTGCTTTTCAAGTGAATCTGGCAATGACGATGGGCGGGTACCGATCCAGGACCGCAGAAAGGTCTGTCTTAGAGCATCAAATCCGCCTGGGGTGTGATCGGTTTTGGTCAGATTGACCATGTCGCCCATGAGTTCCAGATGAAGCGCGAGTAGTTGGCGTTGTCGATCTGGAGTCATGTGATGTGCTGGCTCGTCGCTGAGATGCCCGTTAGCGGCTTCGGGAGGGTGAAGAGCATCCTCAAAAGTCGGGAATAGCTCCAAAAATTCCGTTTCCTCAGCTTCGGCCTCTGTAGAAGCGTCGTGCGTCGTCGAGCTTGAGCGATATAAAGAGCTAAGATCTTGCTCTCTTTTATCGTCACGGGCTCGATCTATCGACCAGAGGCGATAAGCTTGCTCGAAAGCCGTATGAACCGTCATTGGTGCTGATGATAATTGGATATAATGCACTGCCGCGGCGACCCTTAATATGACAAGCTCGGCGGCAGGGAGATTGGCAGTGGCGGCAGGTAGAGCTTGCAATAACTGTGCGCTACGCATGGAGGGGAACGCGGTCAGACTAGCCACTAGTTCCGTGGAGTCCTTCTGCAAAGAGGATTGCTGAGAAGCCCAGCACATGAGGTTGAGACCCAACCGAAGTTCCGCAAACGCCAAACGGAGGACGCATGTGATGTCGTCGAATTCAGTGTAAACATTTTCTATGCGCTGGCAAAAACCTGAGATAGAGTCTTGGACAACAACCTCGCGATCGAAGGCAGAAGTGTCTCTTGATTCTAGAGCATGCGCCAGGTCGTCGATCTTGGAATGGTGAATCACTTGGTTGATGAATTGCGACACCTCCAGCCAATAGGTATGTAAGTTTGTTAGGCTGTCTCGAGTCGGGATGTTCATCGACATGTGTTGAGTGTTTAACAAATCCTTGGCGCAAGCTTCAAGGTAAGTAATGACCTCGTTTGTCTTGTTAGCGGCCGTTCGGAGCTCCAGTTGGGTGTGGAATGAGATTTGCCGGGCCAGGAAATCCGCTTGCTCTTGAGCGTAAACCGCTGCGTGGCGTATCATTGCGGCAGGATCGATGGGTACATTGGGAACGAAAAGGTCAAGGATTACCCGGCTCAACGCAATCCAACATCGTCCGAGGTGAGACACCGCGTTTTTCGACGATGATAGTATGACCCCATTATATTGTAGTGCAGTAGTCAGATGTCGGAGAGCTTTTCGCAGTGGCTCATGATTCGTTCTCCCCAAGAGATTAAGAAGAGCATTTGAAGCTTCCATGCTGTTTCTTGAGAGGCTCGTGTGAATCTGAAGGAGAGTTGTTTCATCAAAAGAAGATGCAAAGCAAGAGGCGATCTGAGAGGTGATAAGCCCATGTTTCCGCGCAGATCATCACTCGTTACTCACCAAAACTACGCTCTGGTTGAATAATGAAGTGAGCTGCTGAAGCCGCGAAGCATTCGTGAAACACTGCAACACGGTTAGTCTGATATGACGCTTGAGCGACTCCCCGTGCTGCTCGAGCGATGCCAACGTGACCCCAGCAATCTGACTGTCGAAAGAGTTAAACAGGCAAGCATGTAGTGTGCAAACCCATACCTCTTTTTGAGGACACTGAGAAGATGAGTTGGACAAAAGATGATATGTGGTCCACTGACGTCCTGAAAACAGGTGAGTCCATTGGGGGTGCAGTTCCAATGCTTGCTACGTACCACTTCTTCTGAATATTTATGCCACAAAGCTTCAAGCCATTGAGTAACCACCGTAGCGATGATACTTGGGGAAACTGAAACCACGTTATGAAGGACTATACGGATAGCAATGACATCGCGACACACCAGAGCAGTCCGCATCACGATTCCATATCACATGTTGATATGACGCAAATCGTCGCAAGTCTTCATTCGGCTCCTCAAGAGCCGTCCCAATAAGCCGCTGGAGCATCTGTATTATCACCTGCAGTGTGGTTTTACCGTCTCTCCTATATACGTCTGTCATTGCAGTGGACTTACATCTTTATTTTCTGCGCAGAGATCACATAGAACCTGCAACTCGACCAGAAGGGAAACGGGATTGCATGTCTCGTGGAGACCCACAGTTTCCCTAGGGACCTTGGATACCCACTACGAAAGAGAATCAGGATATTGTAGGAAACCATATAAATGCATTCTCACGTCTTTGACCCGGTGAGACATATGCACTAGTTGCTCACTCTTGTCTGGTTTCAAATGCATTGGCAGAGTCGCAACGGCGAGGATTTCTAATTGCTCTCGACGGGACACTGGATAGATAGGTCAATCTATGTCTGACTTTCGAAAACTCTAGCATACCCGGTTCTGAAAATTCTGAAGGCAAGCAGGCCAACAATCTGATGTCCACTGATGTAATCTCCGTGGGTCGAATAACGCGTAGTTTCGACCACATGTCCACCAATCCAAGACCAGACGACGGGGAGATCGCCGCCTCAAGAACAATAGACGCATGAGCAAGATGTTGATGTGAAGGAGAATAATTGACAAGTGCTTTGGAGATCAGTCTCGACAGAACTTGAATATAGGAGTGGTCAAAGTCTTTCTGAGAGAGAACCTGACGGAGTTTTCTTGAAATGCTAAGAAGGTTTGCGGATGTACTAAAATCCTGCGGGTAACATTGTAAGATGGTTCATGCGTAAACGAAGATGCTCACTGATCGGGGACCAGATGACCCGGAGAGAAACTGCTCAAATACTTTCCGGCCAATTGTTCGTATTTCTGCAAGTACTGTTTGCAACGCCTCCCCCGCATTCGAGGAGCATTTTGCCAGTGCGCTATTGGGCGAACTACTCGAGCGGCTCCACCTAGTATCATCACTCTTATCAAGGAGAAGGGCAGCGAAAAGATCCAGGATTTCAAGTTTTAGCGCGTGGTCCGAGCAATACTCTTCCCGTTCTGTACAACACGGACACGGTGGATAAACCATGAAGTCATCCATTGGCTATATATTCAAGCAAATTGAGTACATCAACGTGGAAGAGCGGAGTCATGTCCCGTCTGTCATGTGAACACTGACCAACACATTATCGAGGACACACGGAACAATTTGAGACGTTCCCTTCACCCTTGCGGCAAGTATTCCAGAGATCTCACTGAAAGCAGGGTCTGCGAACACAGAGCACAGGAGTCCATTGGGTGACGAATTCTTGAGATAACGCTTGAAGATCCAGTGCAGGGGCGAGGGAGATGACCTGACAGCGAAATGTACGAGGGCATATGACATTTGGAAATCGGGCTCGTCCATGATTGGCGCGTGAACGACCAGGGAAGACGAACTTGAATCGTGGTCAACACCGACAGATGGCGGAGGCTGAGATGAGCTGCGTGGGCATACCGAAAGGATGCCTCGGCGTGCCTGTTCGTGTGATGCATAACAAGGCACTGTCATCATGGTGCCAGCGGGGAGGCGAGAGTGCACGAGCATGCGTGACCGGTCCTCTTCAGTGAGGGAAGTCAACAGAGAAACCTCGACGCTGCGATTGCGCATTGCCCTGGACAGTTCGCCATATTGAGGGTCCACGGTCATGAGCAGGCGGAAGTTCGGATGCGGTGTCAGTATCTGTACTTCGCCATTGACGGGGCCCCGTTCAGTTAGCACCAAATTGCCGTTCGGTTCGCAGAGGGAATTGAGTCGATCGAGGACAGAAGGATTACACATATTCGCGCCATCGAGAACAAGCCAGTGACCATTCTTCATCGCCCGTATTAATGGACCATCAATCCACTCAAAACGACCCCTCGTAGACCCAACTTGAGCCAGGTCACGCACTCTGACTTCCAAATCTCGCCGAGCTGCATCGAGGGAGGAGTCATCAACGTCGATCATTGACAGCTCCATCAAGAGCCCAGAGACAAGCTGTAAGATTGATGCGGATGTTCTTTGTTCAGAGATCAGTTCGCGCCGTAGGAGCGTCCAGTATTGATATCTTGAAGTGGTCCCACAGGTTGAACGCGCATACATCTCGGTGAGCTGGACTGCCTCCCCTGCGACCGTCATGATTCGTGCTAATTGATCGACTTGTTCGAAACCACCCAAGATATCTGTTGTGTCAGTTGCCTTGGAGATATGGACTTCATCCAGATAGTTGCCTGATAGATTAGCAATGGTTCTAATTAGATTTGTTTTACCACTGGCGTGGAAGCCAGCCACGACGACTAGCCAGGATCGAGCGAGACATGCGCCAATAGCCTCGATTGCTGGAAGATGTACCTGTAAGACGTCAGAGGTTCTGTGAGGCAAAGTCATATTGTGCCTCTTCGTGCTGTAGTAACCAAATTGTAGATGTGAACTTGAGATGACCGGGTAAGGGTTGGGAATGGCTGGCGAGTCAGAGGTCGAGAAAACCTCATCAAATATGGCTTGGGCGTTTGCGCGATCTTGCAAATTCCTGAACCTGCTCAAGTAGACGATCCGGATAAAGTGTCGGGGGTGGAAAGTCGTGCTGGACGCTTGTAAGAGTTCCCCCCATCGGATGATATCACGGAGATTGAACTCCCAAGGACTCCCTTCCCGACCAAAGGCCCTCTTGTGGACAACTTCATCATTCAAGCGAGTGTTAAACGCAATCATGGCACGGAGGACGCGTTCGTCAAATTCCTTGTACTGCTCCCGACAGACAATCAACATATCGTCGGGAGTGAGCTCCTCCACGTAAACCTTCGTGAAGCGATCAAGGAAAGATTTCGGAAGCCCTTTCCTGCCACCGCCTTGGTGCAACGGATTTTGAGCAGCAAATACTCGAAAGGAAGGATGTCGAGTAAAGCTCCGTCCCAGCTCAGGTATGTAAACCGTGCCTCGATGATCCAGCACTGCATTCAAGCCTTCAAGGACCGCCTGAGGGGCGAGATTCATCTCGTCGAGAAGAACCCAGTGGCCTTGCTGCAAGGCTTGTAGGAACTCTGCGGGCTTCCAGGAAAACTCCCCTGGTGCACCATTTTCCACGGGTAAGTCAGACCCGAACAAATCTATCAGATCGGTTTGGTCTGAAAGATTGATACGACACAGGTGGTAACCAGAAATCTTCGCCAAGGCAGTGATGAGGGAGGTTTTCCCAACACCGGGGCTCCCCTCGAGAAGGATTGGCTTGTGGACTTGGCAGGCCCTGATTACTCGCATGGCATTCTCGCAAGCAGTGGGCGCTTGTAGATTGAAGCTGTGCATCATAGCGTCTGCTGGTCCCTTTGGGATTGCGAAAGGGCCAAACTGAACGTAGATAGATGGGTCGTAGGTGCGAGAGGACATGTCCAGTGCATCACGCGGGACAAGTTGGCGCAACATGCGAATGGCCTCATCCTTTATTTGCTGCAGGGACTGCATCGAATATGTCGCCGTTTGCGGTAAGGAACCCAATCCATCCAGAAAAGTCATGTGGGCTCCGTGGTGCTGGACCGTAAATGAGCCCTCGAACCGGCATAAAAGCTCATAGACTCACGAATATGTCGCCCTCTGGTGTCGTATGTTCTTCATGAGTATACACGGCATTTGAGAACGCGGCCCAGGCCTAAAAAGAAATGAGAAGGGGAGTGGCGAGATGTCTTGCGAAGCCACATACCAGCATGTCCCGTAACGTGCAAACAGAACGGTCACCAACTCTCTCACGCAACCAATCGGTAAACCGCAGGAGTGGCGTAGTGAAGACTTTCAACGCGTCATGGGCCCACGAATTCTCGACGATCATCTGAAGGTCGCATGGGTCGTCCACAGGGGGAACCCAGATCTCCGTGAAACGATTCCGCAGGGCAGGGGATAGCTCCTTCTTTCCATAATCACCTCCCGGGTTCATTGTCGCCAGAAGTTTGAAGGAATCGGCTGCGTGCACAGCAGGATACTCTCCGTCTGTACCACCCCGCTCTGCAAGGACAATGATCCGGTCGGGCTCCAGCACACTGTTCAGCCTCTCCAGTACAGAGTCATCGGCTAAGGAGATTTCATCAAGCAGGAAGACATCGCCACTTCGCATAGCTTGGATAAGAGGACCATCGTGCCATTCGAACAAGGACTCGGACATGAGAAGGCTCTTCTGTGACTCATGGAGAGCGGCCGCCAGCGAGGGATCGAGATCCGTCCTCAATAAGGCGGAGATTTGGTCAAGCATTCCCTGAGTGTCCGTGGGTGGGCTGGCGATACCGACGCGAGAGAGGAGAGACAGTGCATTGCGACGAGCATCCAAAGAAGTCGTTCCACGATTGCGCACTGGGCGCAAACCACCGATCAAGTCTGCCGTTTCCGTATTTTGATGACAGCTGAGTGTGTGCAAGTGCTTGGATACGACTTCGGCATACAATTGACAAACAGATGTCTTGCCAGAACCAGTCTCCCCAACCAGTAAGACCGGCTCGTTGAACCTCAAAGCCCTAGAGACCAGGACGAATAACCGTCGCATAGCATGAGTCCAGACAACTCGTGTGGATGAAGGTACAGGGCATCCAATGTATGCTTCAATGTCACTGCCTCGCAGATTGTACAGCGATTTTTCGTCGATCCGTACCTTCATGACATTCTCTACAACTTCCTTGACCACAAGTTTGTCTTCGGCGCGCCGAGCTCTTTCTGCAAGGAGCATGTAACCGTTTTCTGCAAGCTCCTGGTAGCCTACAGCGTCTCTTCCAGCCCACCTAAACAAGTCTCGGAGGGTGGCAAAGCCCTGTTTACTTTCAAAAACACGCCCTGTCTGTCGGCGCTTCTGCAACTCTCGGAAGACGCTGACAATCCTTTTTCCATAAGAGGGAGCAATTCGACATCGTTGACACAGGATAGATTCTAGCTCTGCCTGCGGAACATCTTGAAAGTGAACTTCGAGGAAACGGTTGCGGAAGGCACGCGACAGAACTTTTCGACCGCCATATAAGCCCGGCGGATTTTGAGTAGCGAAGAGCATGAAGTGAGGATGAGGCCGGACGACTTCGTGCGTTTCCGGTATGACCAATTCTCGGTTATCATCTAGTAGTCGATTCAGGGCTTCAAGGACGTCGGTTGGTGCGAGGTTCAACTCATCCAGCACGATCCAATGACCACGTCTAAGAGCGTGGACAAGCAGTCCATCCTTGAATACTAACTTCCCCGTGGCTGGATTGGAGACATAAGACCCGATATACTCCTGAATGTCGGTATGTTCGTGGTTATTGATACGGATGAATTGATGACCAGTTCGGCGGGCGAGGTACTCCACTGCACTAGTTTTTCCACTGGACGTCGGTCCTTCGATAAGCACGGGGAAACGACGAGTCAGGACAATGCGGGCAAGATCTATCAGCTTCTTTTCCACAGATGGAGTCATGATATAGTCATCTACTGAATCGGCGCCGAGTGGGCCCTTCTCCAGGTAGAACGGACCAAACTTGACGAATTCATCGGCGGTGCGAGAAATAGGATGGGAAGGCTCCTTCGTCAACAAAGACTTAGGATTGCGGACTCCGGAGAGGATGTGCTTATGGGCAAGACCCGTGGCAATATCTGCACTGGGCCCATCGAGCACCATGGTGAATGCCATCAAGCAACCTTCCCATAGTGCCCGACGCAGGCCATACACTGGCGAAATGTCGGCCGCAAAAATAAGAGCACGGGTAAGCGTACGCATACTGTAGTGAGGACGATGGTTTGATCCATCAGCCAATCGGCGATCTCCTGCCAGTTGTTTAAGAGCAGTATAAAAGTCAGCAACGTTCATGATTGCAGCTTTGTCTCCGACTGCGCAGTGGCCAATATATTGGTGAATGATGCTAAGAAGTGTTTCGCGGTCGGCATCCGGCGGGGGGACGTCAATCTCGGTGAATCGGGCCCTGATGTTGGGAGGGAGGTCTTTTTTCCCAACGTCTGTCGCGGGGTTCATGCAAGCGAAGAGTCGAAAATCAGGGTGGCGGGGAATTGCTTCTAAGGAACCTTTCTCGGTCAAAGAAATGGATGCCGTTGGACCACCAAGGAGCCCAGTGATGCATTCAAGTGTTTCCGGACTTGCCAGGTTGATTTCGTCGAGAAGAATCCTAATGATAGGTCAGACACGAGCTGGATGACGATCAATACAAGCAAGCACACCAATCGCCAGAACGGAGCGCTTTGACAAGAGGACCCTCGACAAAGTCGAAAGCAAATTTGCCCTGTCCTTGTGCATGTTGGATGTCAAACTCGTCGATGTCATGCTCAAACTTGTCCCAAGCCTCTGCAGACTGTCGAAGCCGTGTTTGATCGAGTTTTCTCCGCTTCCTCGGTCCATCCGCTTCGGTGGATACCTGAGAGAGTTCCCTGGAAAAGTTATTAAGAGTCAATAAAATTTAACGTTCAAAACTCACTGTGTGTCTTCATTGAATTTTGACTCAATACGCTCCCTGGCAAGTCGCACCGACTCCCGCCAAAGAACTACCGCTCTCCTCCACTTGCCCTCCTGGACCGCTTTCCTGACGGATTCCTCAAACTTGATATTCTTCTTCCGACTGAAGGTGTTTCCAAAAAGCTCCAAAAACTCAGCGTGAAGCTTCAAAGCAGGAATGCGGGCATCGACTGGTTTAAAGCCGCCAAGTAGGTCTGAGGATTCGGTTTGATGAGAGAGATTGAGCGAAGTCAGGGGGCGGCGGAGCAAAGAAGCAAGGTGAGTGATAACACTAGTTTTTCCGGTACCGGTCTCTCCAGTCAAGAGTACGGGTTCGCAAAGGGATATAGCAGTGACAATTCGCGAAAGGAGACGCACTGCAGGTTTGTGCATCGCGAAGGGACGGGTTGGCGCAATGAGAAACGTCGGCTTCGAAGGTCGAGCGGGGAGACGGACGCGGCCAACACGGACAGCGACGATATCACCATTTCCATCCCTGTCCTCCTCGAACGCGGGAACTCGCCCACTGAGTATCCACTCACGACGTTCAAGGTCTAAGCCGATATGATCAGCAATAAGAGCTGCGATGCGATCGGAGTGAGCTTGAGCCGGGGCAGTAAGGGCGCCTGCCCCAAAGAAAACATCTCTGGCTTCAAGGAAAAGCTCCTCTCGAAAAGCAAGATTTGGGAAGAGTGTGGCGATAGGAACGACATCTTGGTTGGAGGCTTCCACATTCGTGGAACCATGGAATGAGGGAATGAGGGCCTCTGCCCGACGGCAGTACTTTTCCAACTCCCTCAAACCGACAGATCTGCTCGAAGCCGTTGTCCCCAGTCTCTGAATACCAGCCCAGACTTGTATGATCGCCAGTGCAAGTGGTTTGCCTAACCGGGGGAATCGCGACTCAATGATCATCTTCACTTCATCTGACGACGGCGCATCGACTGTGAGTTCCTGGAACTTGTGCGCCCCATAGAAAGTTGGGCTCGGAAAACTACCGCTCGTCGATGGGACTACTGAACGTGTCGCAAAGACAGCAAAGCGTTCAGAGGCCCTCACCCTGCCTCTGTTGGGAACATCTATGCTCGCGCGGTTGCCAATCCACGTGCCGGGGGCTAGAGACTCGATAAGGGGCTTGATAAGTCCTAAGACCTCCATACTTGCGCGATCAATATCCTTGAAGACTAACCATTTCCCTTCCCTCATAGCACGAATAAGCACACCATCTTTCCACTCAAATGTACCGAGTTGTGTCGGAGAGGAAACGTAAGATCCAAGCAACGAACGAGGGTCAAGTGACGTGTCAGCAAGATGAACAGTGACAATCTGATCATTTGCCTCAGGGTACAACAGAGAGGCAAGGTGCGATAGGAAAAGTGACTTTCCAGATGAAGGAGGGGAAGTAATGAGGGTGGGCAGGCGGAGGGAGGTAAAAGTCGCAAGCTGTCGCAGTGCCTCAATCCCCGAAGGTGTTGGGACGACCTCCACGGAGGAACGGGAGTAAGGGGAAGACTTGAGCATAAGTATGCCATATACACTGGCAGTCCATGGACTGGTAAAAGATTTTTGAGCAAGATAAGTATACCCCAAGGCGGAAAACCTTACGATAAATCATCGTTTGTCAAGTTTTGGGTTCTGTCACCCTCAGTATAAAAGTCGGAATCGACTGTGACAGAATTGCGGCATTCGTAAACTCTTTCAACCTCCAGAGTGGGCATTAACCATCCATCGACGGTAATTCGACTCCCGTCAACATTGTAGCCATACGTGAGTGGACACTCGACCACACCAGATTCACCAAGAATTCGTGTCTCCAACTGGACGCGCTCCACTTCGGCCATGCCCGTGTGTAGCGAATAACACCGGATTGCTAAATACTTGACTGCAAAGTCGGGGTGGGGTGTGGTGAAGAGAGTTGATAAGTGTGATATGGGCCATAGGAAGTCGCCAGGAAGTAGGTGGTTGGCTCGAAGAATGCGATAGTAAGCAAGAAGCAGGCGATGTAGACGCGTTGCGTCCAAACTGGCTATCGATGGACTTGCTTCCACGAAGCCCAAGGGACCTTGTGAGAAGCATGATCGATGCAAGAATGCAGACAAAATTCTACAAGACAATTGAGGATTTAAAATTATAAATCAAAGAAGACTCACGGAAAAAGTTCCTCGTGGTTTTCTATTAACATGCAGAAAGCAATGAATCTGTCTTCTAGGTCCTCTTCATCATGTAACCATCTTGCGCACAGGTCGACCAACAAGGGCCGAAAAAGGTTCGATATTGACACAGTGAGAGAAGGGGCCGCTAGCAGTCGCGACAAGGTTGAAAGTAGAGCCCTTGGGGATGACGCGAGTGATATCTGACTCGAATAAGCGGAGTCTGTGGGTAATATGGCGAGCAATGCTCGCGTCTGTTTTGAGAGATTGATGGTGAGGGGATCGCTGAGTACAGTATGAGGCGACATGCTAGTACACGCGATTCGGAGGTCAAGAGTCAAAGATGGCAAGACAGAAAAATCAGCAATCAACCCACGTGACTGCAAGTCAATCATCTACGCTTTCCTCTTTTGGGTTATCGATAGTTATCGCTCTTCGGTCCTCGCAACTAAACGTTGACCACCACTGCATTTTCTTTTCCGTTGCGCAGATATGGTCAGAAATACGAAAATACTAGATATCAGAGGCCAAAGTCTCAGGCTCAATACCGCAGTGGACGTTCAGCCGCTCCTTGAAGGCTTCGACCCGACATTAATCGAAGAGGTTCATCTGGGTGGTAACACCATAGGCATCGAAGCCGCACAGGAGTTTGCAAGGTTTTTGGAGAAAACGCAAAATTTGAAGGTATTTTCTCTCGACTGTCCCTCTTCTGCTCCCTGATCGTAAGCCAGGTCGCTGACTTCGCTGATATCTTCACTGGTCGTCTCATCTCCGAAATCCCAGACGCACTCAAAGCTTTATGTGACGCTATCGAACCTAAATCAACACTGGTTGAAATTAACCTCTGCGACAATGCCTTTGGCGTTCGCTCTGTTGAACCGTTACGCAACCTTCTCGAAAATAACCGTTTCGAGATCCTCAGGCTCAATAACAACGGTCTAGGCCCAGAAGCAGGGATTTTAATCGCGAACTGGTTGAAGAAGTCGGCAGAGTTGAGTAAGGAGAAAGGCTTAACGTCAAACTTGAAGACGGTCATCTGTGGCAGGAACAGGCTTGAAAACGGATCCGCGCCAGCATGGGCAGATGCTTTCGCGGAACACGGATCGCTGGTGGAGGTTAGGCTTCCGCAGAACGCTATCTGGACTGATGGGATACAGGCACTTTCAGAAGGTCTGTCCAAGTGCCCGAACTTACGGTATCTCGATCTTCAAGACAATACATTCATCAAGGATGGATCCAAGGCAGCCGTCGACGCATGGGCGCATGCCCTGCCAAAGCTGTCTGCCCTAGAGACCCTCATATTCTCGGACTGCGTATTGTCGGAGGAAGATGATGAAGAAGTGCCCCCACCCCTGAAAAAGCTTGCAGAGGGATCAAACCAGAATCTCGTAACCCTGGTGCTCCAGAATAATAATCTCAATGCATCGACATTCAAATTCTTCGCGAACTCCTTGACTCCCTTACCCAAGCTAAAGAGGCTAGAACTGCAATGGAATGATGTTGATGAAGATTCAGAGGGCTACATTGATGCCATCCGACAAGTCATGAAGAAGCGCAATGGAAAACTATTTGCATACGAGGAGGAGGAGGAGGAGGAGGAGGAGGAGGAAGAAGAAGAAGTGGAAGAAGAAGTAGAAAAAGAGGAGGGGGAGAAGGGGGAGAAGGGGGAGAAGGAGCAAGAAGAAAAGGAGCGGGAGGAAGGGGGAGCGAAAGAACAGGTACCATCCAAGGAAGCGCGAGAGCTGGAAGAGGATGTGAGCACGCTTACCGACATTTTGAGCAAAGTCACTATACATTGACTTGCTCGGCATGGCGGGTTCGACGGTCGGCACTAAGTCAGGCAAGTCCGTTGTATTGCTACGGATCTCAGCCGTTAGAAAGGGCCAAAGGACGTGTATACCAGTTGACCACTAATCATATTACAAGCGGAAGATTGACAATGAGCGTAGATATCCTATTACCCTCACCAAGGACGAGAGGATAATTGGAAGTCATACGCATAGAACCGTGCCCCTGCAACACTTTGGCATCACTGCCAGAAAACGAAAGACCGAATGTACTGAGATTACTTAAATTGAAACTACGAAAACATTAGGCCACAAGTGAATCCTCGGTTCATCCGGACGGAACAACATGGCTCACAGATGGATCTCTACTTGCACCCACCCCCGTTGCCCTTTCGAACCAGGTCTGGATGTTGCCCGACAACAATTTGGTCATGCAGCGAGTACATAACCAATCTTCCTTTTTCCAATCCTTGTACCCCTCTGAACGGATATCAAAGATCTCTTTAATGAATTGAGGATATGGGATTGATTCGATTGCCTCCGTGAAAGAAATGAGCATTTCAAGTGGTCTTCTCTTCTCGAATGACAAGAAGCTCCCTAAGCGCGAAGGAGTAATAGCTAAGATCATGTATTCCCAGTCTACGAGGATGACCAGTTACTAGGGATAAACGAGGTCTGGGAAGTCAACTTACTGCATAAACTCCACAGTGAATCTGCTCTGGAAAGTGAAGGCAATCCTTCACATCGACTGCCTATAAATAGGAGGTAGGTCACATTCGTCGTAATAAATGGGCTAAAGAACCCACAATCAACATTCTCCAAGAAGTGATCGTCCAGTATAAAGCGCTGCCGGATGGTTGACAGTACTCTGTCACCGGATCCAATCTCCGATGCGAAGAAGGCGTAGGTCATGGCTCGCCATGTTCCATACCACTGCGAATCGACAAGACGGAAAGATGGCCATTTTCCTCTGAAGGCATCTAATACGACCGCTGGCCCACTCCAAACGAGAAAAAAATCGTTTCTATCGCTAAATCCTAGACGTGAAGTTTCAGAAGGTGTACAGATACCAGGTGGCGAAGTACCCACGTGTCGGACTGGTGGTGTGCTTCACCAATGCCCATTCGGCAAGATCCAAGAAGAAACCATGTACCTCGTCGATACCCAAGAGTTCAACTTCTCCGAAACTCAACAAAAAGGTTATTTGTTTCGTAACGATCGAATCTTTCAGCTCTAGATGGTTCCCACCACGGTCTCCGAGTCTTTCGTCTACTATTGCTCCTGGCCCGTACATCGCGGCAAGGAGCCAGAATCTATAAACGGATTTCTGGAATCTCAGCGACTCGGCTGCCGAGAGTTGGCTACTTTTAAACCTCGGGTCCTTCTCTCTTCAGTAGGTGATCATTAAGACGTTCTTCACAGCGTGAGATATGCTTACCGCCAGCTATAAATATCTTCAAGTGCGCGAACGATGGCAGCATGATTTTGTAGAAGGCGTGCTTGTGCTGGAGTGATCGTGAAGTCTTGGGCGAAATCCGCTTCGCATTGAAGTTCGTGGGCCAATCCTGAAGAATGGCTACGGTCGAGGTACTTGACGAGGCGCATGGCTTGCGGCAAAGCAAGGCCGAACTGACTGTGCGCTACGGCGCCAAGGATAGAGTTTTGGCGACATCGAAAAATAGAGTAAATAAACTTCGAGGACGAGATGAAAGCTTGCAAGCTCTCGAAATCACGAAGAGTTGTTAAGAGACAGTCCGTGAGATCAGGGTTGAGCGGGAATGCCGGGAGGGACGGAGAATCAAGCATAATAGGGTACAGCAGAAGTCGCAATTTCTCTGCGTGCTGTCCGTCGGTGAAGTCGAGCATAACGGGGAGAACGCAGTGAGTCGTACGAAATCAAGGTTAAAGGCGCACCGCTGCCGAGAGCTCTTTAAGGTTGTCAGACATCATGGTGGTGAGGGAAATCAATGGAATTGGTGTCAATGAGCCCCGGGTAAAGTTAGGAACCTGCGAAGAGGCGTTCTCGCGTGGAACCTAAACTTAAGATTAGACTCTTGCGTGACTAGCAGCGACTTCATTGTCCTGCCAACCCCCTACCTGTCTTTCAGGCTGGAATCACCATGCGCCAATCTCTCCAGTTGGTGGTACTCCGAATCGCATTCTTGAGGCGAGACTTTGATGGGAACGTTGTTATCCGATGCTAGCAAGTGGTATCATGACATCATGACAGTGATTGTGATTGTGGTGATGATACGGGTATATGAGCACCATAGGACCCGAGTCTTACCCAAGGCATTCCACGCCTGGCACGTCAATTACATGCTTCGCAATCGCAACACTAATCGACCAATCAAGTCACGTTAGACGAGGTACTGCATGGTACCGTAGTTAAAACAGGCATAGCTCAACTTTGTCAGTGGGCAATGGCAAGGTCAGCCAATCAGCGCTCAGGAATTGTGCAAAGCGTTGACAAAAACACGACGTTGGGAAACTGCTGAACAGATAGAGTACATACACTAGCAGCGTGAGAATCGGTGAGAGCTCTGGCGGGTTCCTGACTTGATATCTCCCCGTTGGCAGGCGTGCGGTGGACACGCCGACGACTCGAAACAAGTCGACCATTTTCCAAAGATGGTAGTGACCCCGGGTTCACCAGGATCTCAGATATTGATCAACATTGATCCTTTTGCAAACCATATATCAAAGCTGATCGATCATGGACACTATCGAGGACTCACCGGTTTCATCCGTACCGCTGCAAAGTCTTGGACAGACATACAAGGGTGGCAAAAAATTGGCACTACCTTGCTTTACAAACCATCCACCTCCCTTCGACCCCTGCCTTGGGTCGAAGGTGCCCATCCCGACACTTCTCCTGTACCCATTCATCAAATCTCACAACGGTCGCTTCGAAGCCGAAATTGTCAAAGAAGAGTCGCTTTCCCAACCACGTCTGCGTCTCGTCAGACGATGAGAGCTCCCGGTACGCATTTCGAACGACTATCCAGGCCTCGTCGCGCGCTTTTAATCGGAGCCGGGAGACCAACGCATGGATAGCATTCCGGGGCAAGTCACGAAACACAATTGCGGCCCCGCCATTCATCGGGGATGACGAAGGAAGTAGGTGCTCGAATGCATCAGGGTGCGATAGCTTCTCAAATTGGACAAAGTTTGAGGTGCGCAAGCTCCGAGCCAATGCTGATATCCAAAAATACGCAGCAGACGGTCGTTCCAGTAAGTTTGGAACAAGGTGTTTGATCTGTTCCAAATAAGCTTGTTGTGAAGGGAAAGAGATAACGAGATGGTGGAGGAGCAGGATTAGGATCGTCGTGAGACGGTATGGCTGTGGACCGGGACTTGCTAAATAGATATACGGCACAAGACGAGGCAGGATAGAGGTTGTTTGCAGTGGTGAGTTGAAGACGACCGACAAGTAAAGTGAGGTCTCGTAAACTGGTTCAATGGTTCAGACATTGGAGATACGTGTCGAACGTCGGGTCAACTTACTGACCTTCCAGTGCAAAGCCATCTTGCCTACCTGACGCGAACAAACCCTCGCGTAGCTTGCCTGCACGCATAGATTGATTACATAGAGGACCCACGCGAGGTTTGTATTTTCACTCACGAAACAAGATCAATATGTTTTCCTGCTTGTCCTTCTTCTGCTTTTGCATCGACTCGATCTGGTGTTTAGTAGGAGAACCAGCCTCGTACACATCCCAGAACGATTTGAGCTACATCGTCCGAGGAATATTGTCATACAGAGGCCTCACATCGGAGAACCAGCCTGGGGCTACAACGCACTTTCTTGTCGATGAAGTTTCTGAACTCTTCTTGCACAGTGCATTCCTTCAACCTGTACAGCGGCTCAGCGGTGTGGGGAGAAAAATTGCCGATGCACTCACAAGCCACCATCTTTTTCGAGACCACTGCTGCGACTAACAGAGGCAATGAGGTCCATGCGACGATCATTGCTCCCTTGCTCACGGGCCCATCCGGTGTTAGGTGGTCCTCTGAGCTGAGCGCTTGGCTGAATAGCGCGTCGACCTCGCCCTCGTGATGTCCCGCGGGATGATCTCATGAGCTGCTGAAAGTTTGTGGTGGAGATCCAACTCAGCAAGTTTGATTGGCAAGGGTTCAAGTTATGATTACTTCGGCCCACTTTCTCAGGCCCAATTCGGACAGCTGTACGTTTTGTAGTACGCTTACTACTAGCTAGCCGGTCTCCCACACATTTGGGGAACATAGCATGGGATCTAACATGTCCTCCCATTGCCAATGCTAATGCACTCGGATCCACCAGTGGAGGATATCACAAGCACGTCGAGGTTCAAACAACACATTTATTTTCCCGACAACTTATAACAGGATCCAAATAGTCATACATTCAATCTGGTCTAGTCGTGTAATCGTGATAGAAACGTTGCTTTCTTAAAGCCATTCGCCATTGAAAACCCGCAGATAGATGGTCTTGACAATGTGGATGACCAAGGCATATCCAGCGACCGTACCAACCAAGTAGGCGTAGAACATTGGTACAGGAGGCGTCATCTGGAGGGCCGAGTTGAGCTTGGGAATGTACGGGATGGCCATTGAGATACAAGCCACCCCAAAAGTAACGAGGACCACGGGGAGGGAAGCTCGCGATTGGATGAAAGGAATCTTGTGGGTTCGGAGGAACTGAATTATGAAGAGCTTTTCGGGGATTAGAACAGGATACATGACGCATGCTGGATTCCATACCTGGGTCAAAGAACCCTCCAAAAACCAGTTTGTCTGTGCAAGTGGGACCAGGGGGGAATCTGCCGTCCGAATCTTGTAGTGGAACCTTCGGAAGAGTTAGGCAAACAGGATGAAGATAACACAATAACTTACCAGTTAATGGAGAATGTAATGATGTCGAACGGGCTGGAGAAAGGGCCTATGCAGACCATGAATCGAACGATCGACCAGGCACTCCATGTCTTAGGATGTTCAAGATACTCAGGATCAACATTGTCCCTATCATGAGTAAGCGTACTATCTAGGAAGAGAAGAAAGAACGCAACCATGGAATCGACGCCTGGGAGAAGTCATAAAGCAAGTTCTGAATCAATAGCTGCAGCGGCAACATCGGCTGGTATGGCAGCCAAGCAGAAGCAACTATAGGCTCATGTGTCATCACCTTGAGACCCCCCGAGACCATAGAACATACTCAAGACAGAGAAGACATTGCCAAAGTTCGACGAGCATGCCATCTTGATGTATTTGACAGTGTTCAAAAGCCTTTTCACAAACGTAAGTCTCATGGAAGGGCCACTGAATTAGAAACATACGTGATCCTGCCTTCGACCACACCTCGCGCGACGACGCCAAGGCTTTTCTCCAACAGTATGACATCTGCTGCCTCTTTTGCGATCTCGGTTCCCGAATCCACGGATATCCCGACATCGGCTCCACGAATAGCCAAAGCATCATTAACCCCATCTCCCAGGAACGCAACTGCGCGGCGGCCGCCACCTCGCAGAGCCTTCACCACATCAAGTTTTTGATGTGGCGACAGCTTCGCGAAGATAATAGCACGCTCAATCGTCTCGCTCAGAAGCTCGGTGTCCTTGGCAAGTTCGGCGAGTTCAGGTCCCGTAACGATCAAACTTGATTCATCGATGCGTTCGCAGATATCAGATGCTGCTTCTTCATCCTTCGGGGACCGTGGTTTAGCTACCTTCGAGAGGTTGACGGAATTGAAAAGGCCAAGGTCACGGGCAACTTTGGCAGCAACCGCTGGAACATCTCCGGTGAGAATTCGCACCTAGATCACATTAATCAGTTCCATGCAACCAGAGTATCAACGATATAGCGGGCTACCATACCTGGACATGAAGACTTCCGAGTTTCTGGATTGCTTCAGCAGCGTCTGGCTTCAATGGATCCAATAAGGCGACAAAACCAACGAAAACCAAGTCCTCCTCGTCCTCAGTAGAGATGGACGCATGACCTTTGATGAATGCCTTACGAGCAGCGACGGCGATCAGCCGGAGTCCATCCTCGTTCAGCCGCTTAGCAGAGTTGAGGATTTCAAGACGACCAGCCTCGGTCAAGGTGGTGGATGAAGATGAGTCGAACTCGATGTTCCCTATCGGCCTCGAAAGCCCTTCATATATCAAAGCGGAAACGCATCGCTCTAGGACTTCCTCCACGGCCCCTTTGGTTATGAACAGTGCTTCCTGGCCGCCCGCAGAGTGGGAGCGTGCGAGCACCGAGAGCATGCGACGCGTGGAGTCGAATGGAACTTCGCCGAGTTTAGACCAGCCGTCCAGTTCATCACTGAGGGTACCCTTCTCTTCTTCGCCAACATAGTCCAGAATGGCACGGTCAATAGGACTGCGAGATCCCGTTTGCAGCAAGGAGTTGATAAATGACAACTTGATCGGAAGGTCTGACAGTTCGCCTTTGATGTTAACCGATTTCCCCACGCGAACGAGATCAGCAGTCAATGTGCCCGTCTTGTCAGAGCACAGAACGCTGACTGCACCCAAGTTTTGGATGGCGTCGAAGCGCTTTACGATGACTTTCTGCCTGGCGATCCGGACAGCTGACAAAGCCAAATTGGAGGTCTTCATGATCACGGGTGAACGATCGATGGTCTCGGGAAAATGAGGAGGTACTTACAACTATCATGGGAAGCATTTCTGGAGTGATCCCAACCGCAATCGCGATTGCAAACATGACAGCACCTCTCCAATCCTTACTAACTGCTCCTTGGACAATAAACACAGCTGGTGCCATCACCTACGATGTATAACCAAGTTTGGTATACGTTGGAGGGCGAACAAGTTTTGCGCTCACCGCCATGAAAGCCAAGAGGACGTAGCTAACTTTCCTTATACCCAACTGGATGGCGTTTTCTGGCCTTTTTCTGTTGAGCTCTTCAGCGATGGCAGCCATGTATGTGTCCTTTCCGGTGCAGACCACAACGACGCGACCGTTTCCGGCTGCAACCGACGTGCCAGCCAAGCAGACATTACGATTATCCAAGAGATGGAATTGCTCAGACTCGTCCATGGCAGTGACACAGACGGCCTTGTCGATTGGCAACATCTCTCCCGTGAGCGACGCCTGCGTAACGGCCATGGCCTCTGCAGAGATGACGACACAGTCCCCAGGAAATACGTCACCACCTATAAAACGTGAGATTTGAGATGATACACGAACATGAAAGAACGTACTGGCGACTGCGACCACATCTCCGGGAACTATATGCCTTAGATCGACTTCAATCTCCTGAGGGACAGAGTTCACGCGACGAATAACGCGAACGCGGGTCACAATAGACCTGACTAGCTTGAGTGCTTGAACCATGGACTTCATTTCTTGCCAATACCTTAACGGCGAGGTTGCGGGTCTTAGCAGGTTAATAGAATAGTATACAAGAAAAGTACCTCAATGAAGTGGAAGCGACGACCATAGTTATCATGACTATGAAGGTTGGTAAGGAATCTGTTGCGGCATTGATTATGGCGAGGATTGTCAAGAGCACATTGAAAGGATTCCAAAGAGCAATCCATAAGAGCGACAGCGCGGCCAAGGGACGCTCGTTAACCGGTATGTTTAGACCATAGATGTCGAGGATCTGAGCAGCCGTTTCCTCTGACAATCCATCGGGGCTCCATGTAGGCTCGTGCCTAGATGGATATTGAGAGAAGGTGGTGGATGAGAGTCTAAAGCTTACTCGAATACGTCCGAAACTGGGACGCGAGCGAGCCGAGCGAGCTTGGCCGTGATTTCGGCCTCTTTAGTCTGAGTGGATATGTCTGGACCGTGCTTCTGGAATTTGCTACCAACCCTGAAGCGGGCAGGAAGGGAGGCAAGGATAGCATCAAATGAGAACCGCATGATGAATTTCCGTTCGGGGCTTATACGCAGATCAATGAGAGTGCAGTCAACCGGCGCAACATACCTACCTTTCTTTTCAGGCGTTTAAGGGTGTGTTACCTGTGGAGGCGAGCAGACTGCAACAACACGTCAGACGAAGATACGACATATGACGATGAAGAGCTGAACGAACAAAGACGTAGGTATAAGCGTACAAAAATTCCCATCTGTTGGATAGTAGTCTGAGGGAACGGTTGACTGGTTCATGGTGGTTTTATAGGACTGAAAAGTTTTCGAATCTCCGACGCGACAGGTCCGGAAGGAAGGCCGCATGGGAAGGCGCCGCTCACTGATGCATGTAATAAAATTGCCATTGGCCGAAGGGGGTTAATTATGCATCGGATCCCAGGACCGCATCATGGCCAGTTGATCAGCTCTTTAGGCGAATATGTAAATTATCAAATACCTTAGAGGATGGGTTACCGATCTCACTGACGCTGGACTGATTAAAGATCTAGGGCGAACGACTACCACATGTTGCTCAGGGCCTCAGGATGAGCCTATCGGAGAAAAGGTCGTTCCGTGTCAGGCCTGTGGGTGTTTGTTTCCTTGCGAGGAACCGCGACCCGGTTCCATGGTGTTCAATATAAACGACGGCCACTTCAAGGTCACATTTCCGGATCCAAGCGAATGGAACGTGTGGCATGGTGTGGGTCGGTGAGAAAGGACACGGAGGCTAGGACGCAAATAAATACGCCATTGGGTGCCACTAGAACCTCATACCCACTGGCACTAGAACTTCACCACGGAAATTTGATGATTGGCAGTACTGTGACGTCCTGACGCCGCATGGTCCTGCGACCCGGCCGGGCTGGCACATGACTGTACAGAACCAAAGCGCCAAGTAAGCTGCCGTGACCAAAGAAGTTTCCTCTCGGGAATTGCGCACACTCCGTGCTTCCAAAATCGACGGACATTACTTCTTAACCTGCAGCCACTGATCGCGGTGGGCACTATTCAGTTTGAACTACCACAGGGCAACGACATATCGAGCTTAACTCGGCCAAGTTGGCGCAAATGCACACAGATCTGGGTGCTTCTTTATGCTGTCCATCAGCATCTTCACCTCATGGTGCCTCCGCACTGGAGTCTCCACCGTCGAGTCCGGGAGTAGCAGTTGGAAACACAAAACTATCTTGGTACGAATCAAAAAAGGAATACCGTACTACCGTAACTACGTCTCAAGCACGATCCTCGGCCGACCTACGACCGGATATCCACGGCTATCATTTAGTTAGATAGCCGTTTCCGATATCGTACCACCTCAAGAATCCACTTCTGGGACAGAATGGTCTCTTTTCGCTTCCACCTTGTCTACTTCCTTACTCTCAGGGCATTCCTTTTCTTGTGTTTCCCCTGTGTCCGAATTAGACGAACTTTCCGGCGTATCTTTAGAAATCGCGAGAGACTTTTCCATGTCTCTCGTAATGCGATCCAGTTCATCACCAACCTTCACTTTTCTTTCCAACACAGCCGGCTTATCATCAACCTCTACGCTGTCTGCAGTCGCAGCCCATTCTCTCTCGAGTTCTTCCTCCCATCCAAGCTCACGACAGAGCTCCTGAACGATGTCGTCGCATTTTCCTAATAGGACAATGTCATCTTGCCTATCAAAGTTTCCGACCTCATCCAGGTTGATCAGAACGCGAGGACAGTCATTCGGCACCAAGTCCGCTAGGGATGCAAACGGATGAACGGTCAACGACGTTCCGATCACGATCAGTAGGTCAGCATGTCGTAGCGAGCGGATGGATACATGGAATTGCGGTGGGAGCTGGTCAACCATCAGTACGAAAAGCCATTGCGATCGACACGTAGGACATACAGCCTCCCCAAAGAACACGATATCGGGTTTGACCAACCCGTTGCAGCGTTCGCAGCGTGGGATCGTAGAATTCATGACAGCTTTCTTGATCTTTTCCTCGTCATACGGACGTTTGCAGTCAATGCATCGCTGCGTAGCGAAACTTCCGTGTGCTTCAACGATCTTCTTCTCTGGGACTCCCGCCCTCCGTTCAAGAGTGTCAATGTTCTGCGTGAAGCAAGTGTGCAGAAGATTGTGTGCATGCAATACTTTAATGAACGAGTGAGTGATGGTTGGTCGATAGCGACCGGGATAAAGCTCCTTCGCGAGCGTATAAACTGGCGAGACATGGCTGTTGTGAGTCGCGATGCTGTGCATGTACTTGAGAGACACGATCAAATACTCACAAGGTACCGGGTTTCTTCGAAAGAAGTCTATCTGAAACACTGCCTCTGGATATGGCAAATTAAGCCGAGCCAAGTTGGCCTGGATTCGGATGGCCAGTCAGCCAGGTAGGCCCTCTGATCGTATGATGGTGCTCACATATAATCCTAATGCAATCAGAACACTGAGTGTGAGTCGATACAAGTCACACACCTGTCTCTGGTGATCTGAAGTCTGGGATACCAGCGGAAGTACTGACGCCTTGTCTGATCCTGAGCTAGTCGCTCCTGGTCAGCAGGGGTAGCTCTTACCGGCACCTAACTACACAGCCCTGCGTTAATTCCATGAAACATGTGAGACGGAAGGGACGGAATCACCATGAGAAATACATTCTGACAGCTGTCGGATTTCATGTACTTGACGAGTGATTGAAGATCATTTGCCTCTAGAACCTTCGGGGAAAGTTCGTGATGATATAGACGATTCAGAAAATTCATTGAGATGTGCAGGCAGTTCGATGAGTGTTTGCAGGCTAAAGTTACCTTGTTTACAAGGTCACTGGGGACTGACAATTGCGTGGCTGTGGAGGACAGAAAACACCTCTTCGGGTTGCCTCGCCATCATATCTTCAAATACGTACACACATACGCAACGCTTTGCAGATTCGGACATGGTAGTTGAGCGATAATTACCGATGCTCGCGTTTACGATTAAAACATTTTGAATGGATTTTGGTCTTGTTACGGGATGTTGTGAAGTCTCCGTTCTCCTTCTCCTAGGGGGTCTGTTCTTGTATTGGCTGTTGAGTGTAGTTACGCTGTTGTCTTCATCACGTATTTAAAATTTTGTTTGCTTCGGCGGCGTCGTCGCTAATTATCGTGTTACTCGTTGTAATTTTTATTTTACTTCGCATACTGCTCTGCAAGTAAACTATTCCACCATCTTTCCGTTTCTTTGTCAAGTTTGTCTAACCTCTCGTCTTCCATGCGAAGATACTCGCTTGGATGCCTTGTCAACAGTTTCTCGTCGAAGTCCCTTAGTAAGCGTATGTTATCACGACCGCGGCAACGTGACAATGCCACGTATATGTTGAACGGTGTAAGTGCACCAGTTGGTGGAGGTGCAATATCTATTATCGCGTTTCGTATCGTTTGTCCCTGGGAGCGGTAATCTGTGAAAGCGTATGCCGAGGTGACTGGTAGCTGGGACCTGACGACCGTCTGGTTCTTCATTCCTGCTACAATCGTGAATGACCGTTCCATGGGTACGAGCGGTATAACATTTTCTTCCAGTCCGTCGAGGCGGTTTACTTTTGTACTGAGCATCTTTACGAGTATGTATGCTGGCGGATATTCAAGATGGACGATGGGTTGTGAAGCCAGTGGTTGTCCTTCTCGTTCGTTCAGTACTATTTGCACGATTTCGCCTCTTGCACCGTTTGCGATGTCGAGATCTGTCTCTATGTTGTAAGTGACCATTACTTTCATTCCCTCTGCCAACATGACCTCATTCGGCAAACCTCCGTGCTCGTCTTGTTTGCCTCCACGATTTGAGTTCTTCGATGCAATGGCAAATCGTTCAGCGAGCGTAACACGTGTTGAAAGGACACGTACTTGATGTCACGTGACCTGCTTATATAATCAGTAAATAGTAGTATATAAGACTCTGCTGAGTCTGAATAATAATATAACTCTCTTGATCTCTAACCGCTATCATCTCAGAGTCCCCCCTCCAAAGGTAATGCCCTAGAGTAGATTCCCTCTACCCGGTGTCTACATCGGGTAGACGCTATTGCAACAACACGCCTTCCTCCGATTGTGTCAGATGCTCGACAAATGAATAGCTGTATTCCTTTCTGTCGACAGCGCTCCTTTGCCATTGCCGTGTTCCAGCGACGGCGGACTGCATGGCGTGGCGTTATGAGAACTGCGTCATTCCATGGTGAGGTCGTAAAGTCTGTTGGCGGACACTGTGAATTTGTGATGATGAGGGAACGGAGCATTTGGATGTGTTGGGCACGACAACTTCCATTGCGGACATGACGGAGTAATTCTAACCATTCTGAGTCGGTAACTCGTACCTGTTGTGTGAGGCGTACAACTGTTTTGAACTGTTCATACAGCGACCTGCTGAGAAGGTCTTCGCCATCATCTTTGGTCGGGTCTATGGACCAATAGAGAGGTCGGCCAATTACTGGAGGGAACTGATGAAAATCTCCAACGAGTATCACATTTATACCTCCAAAAGACAAGTCGGATCCAAAGGCCGCAGCTAGACTTTTTCCTGTGCTGATTGATGCAGATATACGTGCCAGAAACTTGCGAGATAGCATGGATTTCTCGTCAATTATTAGATAGAGTTTGCCACGCCAGAACATCGCTAGCTTTTTCAAGGCTTTGCGAGAGCGGTTTCGCCCGTTTATTGGTATTTGTCCGATCACGTGCAAGGTCTTCCCATCGATGATGGATGCTGCAATGCCTGTGTACGCACTTTTTGCCAACAGATGTGATGCTCCTAGTCTTTCGAAGTTTTCAGTAATTGTCTGAATTGTCTTTGATTTTCCTACTCCTCCTTCTCCTGGTATGATCATCAGCAATTGTTGAGGCTTCTTGTTGGCTAAAGTTTCTTTTAGATGCCAATCAATTATGTCGTACGCGCGTCGTTGTTCTGTCAGCAATGATTGCACGCTCGTAGGTGCAAGATGATCTTCAATCACTGCGCTTGCACTCGGAATGTTGTCCACTCCTCCGTCCGATTGTCTTCTATCATCATGTTCGTCAACTTCCATGTTTGTTTCCGTCACTGAAACATGTCCAGTTTCTTCCAGGCTCGCTCCTAGTCGTTCTTCTTGATTTTCTTCGCCGTTCTCGCCATTAAGTTCTTTGATTCTGGTATTCATCGTCGCTTGCCACGTTTCCAAATTGATATAGTCACTTCCTTCTGCAACAGTAATAGCTGTCGATTGACACGGCCATGTCGTGACATTGCCTCCAATTATGTTCTTGGTTATCGCAATAGAAATGGCTGCTCGTCCATGTTGTTCCTCACGCTGATTCTTTTGTGTTTCTTTATACACTTCGAGGTCAACCTCCGTCAGATGTTTATCAGCGCCATCATCCTTTTCGTCATACTTTTCTCCTGTTTCATCCATACTTGCTTCATGTGTTTCATCTGTGGTTTCATCTGCCGAATTTGCTAACATCCCGTCCTCTGGCTGCATATCGGCCGCATTGCGGCAATCGTAATAATACTGAATTCCACAGATAACATCTAAATCTGCTGGTGATGCGTTCTCCATGAAATCGTCAAATGTAGTCTTGAAGGTTTCCTGTTGGTCTTTGATATCTTCCATGGACCGCCAAGGACGAAGCAAAGCCAATACTGATGCACAGTATAGATTCTCTATGCTTTCGTCTTTTGCATTGGGGAAAAAAGGTCCAACTATATTTGGGAGCATACTATGTCCAGATGTACGAATGACACGGCGATGCGTTTGATGCTTAGGATGGGCAGGAAGATAGTTGCTTCGTTCGTTTGGTGCTCGGCCACGTTGTATACGAGATGATCGTCGTGAGGTTCCTTCACCATCGTTATTGACATTCTGCTCATTTCGTGGAATGTTTTCTTCATAAGTGTCGACAACGAAAGAAAAAATTGAGTAGTCCTCCAGTTCTGTGCCTCGATGCTTATAGTCTTGTATCTGGGATCGGACATATAAATGTCCGTTTTTATGGAAGTTGACAGTTACAACATCCTAATACTGGTCAGATCGTTTAATAGACTCAGTTGATTTTTGCAATTTACCTCAGATTCGTCCTTGTCCTCCTCTCGTGTTTCGTTATGTTCCGATTCTGACGTGTCCCTCTGTTCGCTTCCTCTTGGTAGAAACATGTCACCGTTTCTGTTCATTGTGCCCTCATTATCCACATTTCAGACAAATTCTAACTGATTTTAAGTACCTTTTTTTATTCGGCTTCAGTTCGTCGAATTCTGCTTGCAAATGCCCTTGAATGGATGACCAATAAAATGGAACATAGTGATTCGAACATATACGGTCACCCCAGCCCATCAAATATGATATGACTTGAGGTGCGGACATCTCCATCTCCCGATTAATCGCATGTTGACACCGAAACACCAAAAGTCTGTTTTGATCGAGGATATTGTCTTGATGATCTGTATGTGTTTTGGTTTCGTGATACAGCAACGTTTTGGCCATGAGTGCTGATACGTTGTAATTCTTCCCTTGTTTCTTTGACTGGTAGCCTGTTATGTACCACATCACATCCTTTGTGTCCGCCCCATTCGATATAAGTTTGATATCATTGTTGCAGCAAAATGTTGCTGAGATCGATGGACTGAAATTGTTCATGAACGGCATTGTACGTTTGATCTTGTACCTGCCCAGATAATCTATATTTGAATCAGTGCTTAATTCCCATGGTGCGCGTCGTTTGCATGTAAGTTGACCATGTTTGTTGTAACGAAGACATGTAGCACGAGTACATGTGTGTATTTGTTGCGAACGGACTGCACGACGAAGACGATCTGCAAATTCAAATTCCCAATGTTCACTGTCGGGATCCACGGGTCGCGAATAAGCAAGTTGAGATTCGCGTGGCATGGCTTTTATTGTTATTTCATCAATTCCATCCATGTGTGCTCGTATGTTTGCTCTGATATATTGACGCATGTGTTCCCGGAAATGAACAGTTTGGAGTAGTCGATGCATTTGGTCAGCATTAGGAGCGTCTTCTAGCCATATGAGCATGTGCACGTGGAGAGTTCCTCGTCCTTGGGCCTCGACAACGCCATAATATGCGCTGATATGACCTAACAGACCTATTTCTGTGTGTACTTGGAATTTCGTTGTATTGACACCAAATAAATGCTGCATGATGGCGTTGACACTGAAAAAGAAATATTTTGCTGCAGCATATGGGTCATGTGCAACGTTATATGCACGTCGAGCAGCATCTGGGCCGAGCATGGCGTCGAACTTGTCCATGTCGATCTCTTCACCTGCTAAAACTTGGAGAATTGGGTCATGGATGTCGCACGGATTTATTGTAATCCAGAGTGATGGTCCTCGTAAGCGTAGACAGGTTCCCCATATTTGTCCGCGATAAGACGCACGCATCTTGTCTGATCCCGTGACTCGACCACTTGAAGTGAACAGGTGTTTTCGAAGTGTTTTGACTCGTGGATTCGAGATGGGAACATGCAACGCTTCTTCGTTTTCTGCTTCCTTTAAATCTTTAACTGTCAAGGACTGGATGGCCTGCACGTCCCACTCAAAATCTCTCCGGTTCATTTGAATACGCACAGACAGCAAGGCTTCTCTTTTTTGCACGATACCGAACGTGATGAATGGGAAAGAATGGTGTGTCCGGAATCTACGGTCGTGGTATTGCAAAGCCCATCTGACGTGTTCTTCAAATCCTACTTTGCGTTCTCTTTTGGCCTCGATCCCTCCTATGCCGTATGGAAACAATACAGGATATGCGGCTGCTAGTGGATTTTCCATGGGGGCCATTTGGTCTCCTCTGCCTGTCCCGAATTCGCTTAACGGTTTCATGCCATGTCGTACAATGTAGCCACCCTCGCTGTCCTGCTGATTGGCCAGTGCATATTTCATACGTTCATCCATTGATACTTGGTTAAGCTCTGTGTCGCTTACTCCTAGATATTGCAAGGGAATAACACTCCCGACCAAGTCTTGCTCGCTCGAAACTTGATTGTCCTCGTCTTCGATAATTCCGTCACCTGGCAGATCTTCATCTACACATTTTGGTTAGCAATGTTGCACTATATTATGAAATTCATTCTGATCCTGACCTCCTCCGAGTCTACCAGCATCAAATTTTACATCATTGTTGTTAATTTCACCTCTTTCGTTTCTTTCTTGTACGTCCTCTGATATTATTGTTGTTAAACTCGTCAGTTCATATTAATTTTTTTTTTTTTAGCTCACCTTCTCGCTCAATATCGTCAGTTGGCACATAACCTGCTTGTTCCCTTGTCACGGTTTGATCATCATCCTCATGTCGAATCGCTACTGATATCTCGATCGGTATCTCATCTTCGGGTAGAGAATTTAGTCGTTCCGGACATATAATGATGTCTCTAAACATCTCGTTATTGGCCTTCAACCAGACAAGGGCTTCGTAGACTTTTGAACGCCGGACGCGGAACGTTGATTTCAACCATGCCTTTGGTAACTTCCTGCATCCTATGTAGGTTATTGCTAACACAGACGCAAGTTGCACGGCAGGTTGCGGCATCAATTGACCTTCCAACATTTCGACAATTGCTTCGGTATTCATGTTGTACAATGTGACATTGCCCGCCATACCGCGCTGTAAATGTTCGGGATTTGCTGCATGACCATCCCGTGGGTAAAGCTTTACGACGTAACACCTGGGATAGTGACGTGAAATTAACAGCTGCTCGGGTAGTGTTAAAATGGCCAATTCGTGTGGGACTTGGCCTATCCACATATTGTTTGCCATTGCGAACTTTGGTATTGTGTTGGTTTTCAATGCCCGTAAGCATTCGTTACAGACCCATCCCTTTCCTTCTGCACCTTCACCTGCGATGGACTCGGATAAAAGTAACATTCCGTGCCATGTACAGTGCGAGGCGTGTAGCACGGTCGGGTACAAACGTTCCTTATTCGGTACGTTGAAAAGTACTTGTTCTCCTCCTGTTGAATTAGTTACTACGTGGTCAGGTCACCTAACTTTGTAACTTCATGTTTTAAATGCCTACCTTCGTAAGTCCATAGTTCTCGTGCGCATACAACACATACTGATTGTAACAACGCTTCGTTAGATGTCACGTCATTTAAAGCTCGGTAACATGCTTTCTGTTCTTCCGCAGTCGGTAACGCCATAAATTTGCCATAGTAATGTCCCGGGTTCGCACTACTCAATAAGATGTTATCCCCTTCTTCAGCTTCGGCTTCCGTTCCGTGGTCTATCTCCATTGCATGGTCCGTCGCTTCGACTTCGTTTTCTTCTGTCGCCTTTTCCTTTCCTTTCACAGATGGTTTCGTTAAAGCCTTGAATTTGCCATAGTGCTGTCCCGAGATCGCGCTACTTGGTAAGACGTTATCATCTTCTTCAGCTTCCATTTCCGTCCCGTGGTCTATCTCCATTCCATGGTCCGTCGCTTCGCTAGCTGTTTCTTCATCTGCCTTTTCCTTTCCTTTCACTGACAATATTCTCTGCCTGCCTCGCGCTTTGTTCTTATGTAAATGCCTTCTATCATCCACTTGTTCACCCTTTTCGTTTGCAGCTGCACGTATCAATCCTCGTATTGGATCTGATTGCTTCTCTACTTGTTCCAGTACCTCCCTCCAAGTTAAATTGTACCAAATCTTCGGAAAAGTTCCATCTGGAACGGCACCCGCGACTTCTTCTTTGGTGAGCCTCCCAACCAGTTGTCGTCGCTGCATGATAGAAATTAAGGTTTTAAAAACCTAAATATCCAAGTCTTTGTAGTTTCCTAACTTGACTCTCTCTCGTCTACTGGCAGTCTATCCCTTACTGATCCTTCAAGGCTGTGCTCACACATTAGCAGACAGCCTCTCAACTCCCCTCGTGCCATTAATCTCCTTCGATGCAAAAATTTGCGAAACAAACGTTCGGGGTTGTATACCATATCAATCATACTTTGTTTCATCCCTACCGACGTTGTTTACATTAACTCCATGAGTTTTGACCTGTTACATTTCTCATATTCCGTTGATGAGTTCGCTAAAACTTGATACGCCACCAACAGCGCCTGCTACTAAATGTGTTCAAACTATGAAAAAAATTACGATAAATGTCACCGGTCCTCGCACTGGTATGTACCTTTTCCCGGATCTTACTTTCCAAAGATCTTAAAAACCTCGTCATTTTCATAATCTAGCCTTCTTCACTACCAAGCGTCGATTACCATGACCCAGAAAAACAAATCGCCTCCCGAAGAACCATCGTCTCCTCAGGACCGGGTTTATTCCACGCCCCTTCCCGAACCTGGTCCATCACATATACCTATCTCTCCGGATGTCGTCCGCGAACGTTTGATGGCTCCCGCTTTGTCTAACAAATATGCCGCTTCACCGGACATACTCCAACGTACAGAATTCCATACAGGAAAAACTGCCGACATCCTTGTTTTAAAGGGAGATGCTGATACTGAGTTTACATTGCGCGGAGTGTTTCAGATTGCCAGAAACGACTTCTACTTCACCCCAGACGGTAATTTCGACCCCGCCAATTCGTTTGGTTCTAAATTCCATGACGTCAAACTCAGTTGTCGACTTACTGCTCCATCACTTTCTGTCTTCAAATTTGCCCAGGACGACTACCCCGCTTGTACTCAGAACCTCATTGGTCTCGAGAAGTTGATCAAGCGCGATAAGAACGACGAAGTCATGAGTACTCTGTCGCAACACCTCGGTAAGACGCAATTTAAGATGATGCACTCGTTGTTCGACGTAAGTTAATCGCTTGACATGCTCCACCTAAATCTCGTGTCGTTACTCATTCATACATTCATCCAGCCTAAACCTACCTTGATCGAATCCCCCGACGCGTCTGAACATCAAACCGTCGAAACGGAAACATTGACGTCCAGTGAGTCTCTCGTTTGCTCTACCCTACTACAGTTATTA